>MEHQ01002555.1:0-76148 GCA_008828725.1 Saccharina japonica | reverse complement strand
CGACATGTTCGCCGTCACCGCCGCCGAATTCACCGCTGAGGGCACGGCCAACATCCTCATCAACAAGTATATCCCCCTCTGGGGATGCCCCCGCAGCATACTCTCGGACAACGGCCTCCAGTTCTGCTCGAAGCTTTCGCACGTCGTCTATCAGCTTCTCGGAGTTAAAAAATCGCCACGAGCTCCTACCACCCTAACGGCAACGGTGGGGTGGAACGTGTGAACCACACGATGGCGCAGATGTTGGCAATGGTCGTCAACGACTCCAGAACAAACTGGGATGAACAGCTCCCCCACGTCGAATTTGCGTACAACAATTCGGTCAGCGCCGCCACGGGTTTGGCTCCCAACGAAGTCCACATGGGTCGGCTCCCTCGCCTTCCTCTCACGATTTTTGAGCGCGCAGGCGTCGCCGGCCACCAGAGTTTGGCCCGCGACCACCTCGCGTACTGCGACTTGGCGACGGACCGCCAGCAACGCGCGTACGACATCGTTCGCGAAATACCACGCCCTCACGGTTGCTCGCGTGAACCGGCGCAACTCCGCCCTCTCCGACGCCTTGCGTCCGGCCCCCAAATTCGTCACTGGCGGCTGGGCGTGGGTGTACAATACGGCAGCCACCATTCGTCAGGGGGCCAAGACAGACACGGACGCCAAGGTCCTCAAGGCCAAGCTGTCGCTGAACTGGACGGGGCCTTACAAAGTCCTTGCAGTCGGCCCCTGCTCCTCCGCAGACACCCCAGACAAATCTCCTCTCGGGGCTAAGCTCCTATATCTGGACCTGCCCTCCGACATGCCCGGCGCTGATGCTCGCAAGCGCGTGTCTGTACAGCGCTGCAAGCCCTGTGCCAACCCCCACGACCACGGCGACACGCAAAAGTATTTGCCTGCGGGGTTGACGCAATACGTCCTCAACAACTTCTCCAAGAAATCCCCCCCTTACCACGTCACCGAGGACGACGTTTCCACTCCTCTCCAACGTCTCGAAGTGGAGAAAATTACGGGACACCAGTCGGTTCGGGGCAGAGGTGGTGTCATCGCGGTGATGTACGAGACGCACTGGACGGGACTGTCTCGCCCGTCTTGGGAACGGGAAATGGATCTCCGACTCTCTCGCCGGGAAATTTTGCGATACTGGGCCGGCACCCCAAACCAGCACCGCCAAACCAACCGCCTGTACCGTCGAATGAGGATTGGCGCTGCCCAACGGGAGCTTTCTCGGAATAACGGCGAACGGTTCCTGGCCCCCGGCTATGGTTGTGTACCGCACGCCGAATGGCTTCGCCGGTACAGTGTCACAGTGCTCCCCAACGGGGCCCACTTCTGGTACAAGGGCGACGACGGTCTGTGGTGGCTGGGGAAAATGCGACTACACCAACGGACGGAGTTTACTTCGTTCGATTTTTGGATGACCCAGGACCGATCAAGCTTCCTCTTTCTCCAGCGCGCTACACGACTTCAACAGGAGCTGTACGGGGTTCTTGGTGTCTACAAGTACATTTAGCTAGCGCGTTTACGCGGGGGGTCCAGCGTAACGTCGATGAATCACGAGGCGCAGCAGTGGACAGCTGAATTTTTCGCGTCGCCGCTGCGCTCGATTCTTTTCTCATGTTGTTTCAGGGGATTGGGGCGGAACCTCTTTGTAGTTTGTATTTGCGACGTTTTCCGAGTTTTCGGTTCGGACTGTTTTTCTTCTCAGTATCGCCTCCCACTTTCTGATATTTTTTCTGGGGCGGTTTTGGGGGTAGTTTTAGCGTAATTCGTCCCGCCGACCCCCCCCCGCTCAATGCCGGGGCGGGTCTGGATAATCGAGCCACTAACTTGGGGCTCAGGACGCGCTTTCTGAATGTTTTGGGCCGGGTTTCGGGGAAGTTTTTAAGTGTCTAGTTTTCCAGTGTTATCAGTTCTACCGAGCCCCGCTCTCGAGCCGGGAGGGCAGTTCATGTACAATGACTGCAGGATTTCGGTTCCAACGTTTCTTCTTTTTTGACGTTCCTTGCTCGGCTTCGTAGCCTTGCCGTTCAGAGGTGTGGGAGTGGGTTTTGAGGAGCCGCATCTTCGACTCATGTTTTAGTTCGTGGAATCGGGGTTTCCACGAATTTCTCATATTTCTGCATATACGGCTCATCAGGGTGGGCTAGTGTTATGGTACTGCTGGCATGATGTGGAAACGCCTGGTAAATACCTGGTATCAGGTATAATAATCGTATTGGTAGTACTTGGAAGGCGGTATCTTAGGTGGGAACCAGGGATGGTTCCCGATGGCTTTTAGCCATCTCACCTGCCTTCTCAGTCGTTCATCACGCGAAAACGGAATAAACCTGCTCTTCTATCTCTACGCAAACAGCACACGTGAGTACCAACGAGTACCCGTTCCATAGGCTGACCTGGCTAGGGATACCCTGTCCTCTTATACCTAGCATCACTACATATACCTGATCCATTTGAGCCAAAATCAGGTATATACTAAAACCATGTAAAAAATGCGCGCCACGAACGGTGTTTTTCAGGACTTGGCTGTGAAAAATGATCAAACATACTTTTGAATTTGCGCCTGAACAGCAGAAGGATAACGAATGTGTGTCCTCCAAACTCTTGATGAATGTTGTATGTTATTTTCAGTGCGGGTATTAATATCTGTCGTATGCTTTCATTGATTTCGTGATCACACTCACTCCTACGACGTGTATTTCCGTATTATTGTACCAGGTACGTATGTGTATAGTCGTAGCCACATTGATAGCATACGAGCAAAACATCGAGTTCATTTGAGACTGATCTGCTCGCTTTCCGTACCGTGTCATCAAACAGCAGTAAGTAATATATTACAACAGATCCATTGTGCTGTATGCGCGCGTATGATATGTTCTGTAGTAGTCGTTGTGGCGGGTCGTATGTACGTAGTGTGTTGATGTCTTCGTGTCGGGCGTATAGGAGACAGTGTACGTATGGGCCTCTGATTGGCTCAAAATTCGTCAAAATCAGTTGAAAGCTACGTACCAAAGTAGACAAATCCAGGTGTACCTAGACCATTTCATGCCAAAATCAGGTACGATGTGAGAGGCTGGCCAATGAGATGTGTCCTAGCGTGTAATTTGTACTTGATTTCAGTGTGGTATCTGTTTTTGGCACCAAAGTGACCAGGTGTACCTGATTTTGGCTAAAGCCCAAATTATAAAAATCCATGCGAAGACTCGAACCCCGTATTGGATCTTATCCTTGTTGACAAGTAATCTGTTGTCGTCACTCGATAACACGGAGTAATTATCTGTAGTATGCATAGTTTATTATGTTCAAGAGTTGGACCCTCGAAATATCGAGTAGTGTGGCCAATCAGAGTTAATTATAAATCAAGCCAGTGAAGGTATGCAGGACAAGTTATCCAGTATCGTATGGTCCGTGCAGTACAGTTTGTCCAATCTGTTTTCGGCTAATAACTTTTGAAATACGACGAGTTGCAAGAAAAGCTGAAGACAGTTAGTCGTAATCACCAGGGCTGAGCGAACAACTATATTGTGTTTTCAGTTTTTTTTCGGCCACTCTAAAATCAAGTAAGTTCCAGGTTGTCGAGCCCATAATCATATACTCGTAGCCAAATCAACTATTTTTCACAAAAAAACAGTGGGGGAGGAGGGAGGAGAGCCTACTTTGTGACCCCGGATCTGAGTTACGACTAGGAAGGAGAGAGAAAGGAAGGGCGAAGATAATAAATTGGATGGACAAAAAAACAAAAAAAAACAAAAAAAGTGAATTTTTCGAGAAATATCGTTGCGATGAGAAAAAACAATATCAGATGACCTGTAGCTCGATGAAAGGAATCGTTTGGCAACCTCTATTTCTACATCTGTTGGATGGAAACCTTGTAAGATTGAAATATAAATGAGGTTCCGGGTTCAGTTTTTGGCTTGTTTCTTGTCGAGTTTTCGTTTTGTATAAAATTGGAAGGTCAGATCACCTGCAGAACGCCGAGAGCTGATGAAATCCGTTGTCTAAATAGTCCACTCATAAGTACGTAATCGATCAATTCGTGCAAGGGGTTGTCTCGGTTACGAGGTGCAGTTGGAGAACACTCCGGAGGTTGCCATGAGGCGAGAGAGAGGATGTTGTCCCGAGGTGTATATTAGAAACCACCGTGAAGAGAACAACTGAACGGAAGGGGCTTCACCCCTCCGTCCCAGATGTTACCCTTACCAAAACCCACCCGGGGAAAACAAAATCCCGCCGCATATTCCAGTTACACAAATCACACGTACGTATTCGCACGATCAGACACATCAGACATGGGTGCGACTTATGACGAACGTACGACCAACGGTTGTGACGAACAGCCTCCCTAGTCGCAGCACACTGTCATGATAATAATGTCTAYATGCCGTACTTAAAGGTCCACAATCATACAACACATAAATCCTCATATCGTGATACTACACGTAATACTATGGTGCAATGTTACTCCCAACACAGGAATTCCGAAAACCCACTATAGAACCAAACAGCTGCCTCCCTGCTGTAAGCACCAAGCTTGTCCAAAATCCAAAAACTCAATCCAAACCCGTACCGTAAAACACATACTCTAATCCGACAAAAATAAAAAAATCTGTGCCGAAAAACCCAAACTCAACTCCGAAAAAAAAACAAAATCAACTCCAAAACCAAAACGAAATCAACTTCGAAAATCCAAAATTAGTGTCGAAAAACAACTCTGATCCACAAAACCCCAATATCGTTTCGTAAAACCCAACTCAAATAAACTCCGAAAATCCTAAAATCAGTGTCGAAAAACCAAATTAGGTCGAAAGAACCAAAATTCAAATCCGAAAAACCCAAAATCAGTGTCGAACATCCAACTCAAATGCGAAAAACCCGAAGTTACTGTCGAAAAAACCAAACTCAAATTCGAAGAACCCAAAATTACTGTCGAAAAATCCAAACTCAAATCCGAAAAACCCAAAATCAGTGTCGAAAACCTCAAATTCAAATCAGCGAAAATATGTATTGACCGTACTCCAACCTCTTTCCGGTAATCAACGCACAGCCGTCCCGAAGGGACAGTCTCAACTGTATGAAATAGGAAAATTACTATATTGGCCTTATTCCAACGTCTTTCCGGTAATCGACACGCAGCCTTCCCTAGGGTAGGTCTTCAACTGCATGAAATAGGAAAAATACTATATTGGCCTTCCAGAATTCAGTATCAATCTCAATATTATCTCACAATAAAACAACACAGTCCAAAATACCAAAAAGGCAATATAGATATTGGTCATCAAAACCTCAACTTTGTAACCTTTCAAGTGTTATGATGCTCCCCGAATTACCATACCCATGCATCAAATTACCATATATATAGTCATTCCAAACCAAAACCAAACAAAAAATGTTACTCTACTGGCCTGGTCTCGAAAACCCGTTCAACACTCAGCTTGGATGCAGGTGAGCATGTCGGCACAGCAGTATTAATTTGTCCTGAAACACTGTCAAACATACCAACATATTACACCTCCGTCACCAAAGCCTCCGACTTTTCAACAGCTAACCGCACGTAGTACAGTGTACCGAATATGTCTCCCACATAAAGTTCACGCAGTAATGAAGATATAAAATTCATAATGACGCTCACGGAGCACGTACAGCAGTACCTTGTACTATCTAGCTCCTCCCTACGTGAGTGTACTCTATGGAGTGTTAATATTCTTGAAACAATAACCAAAGCTTGTACATTGAGGAAGGAGGTGGGGGGCGGCTTCCGCGCAAAAAGTATCATCCATTCTCCAGCGCGGGTATACGCAGGGGGGGGTACGCATATAACTACGTACCTAAAATCCACAGTGCAGATTCTTCGTACTCATAATATGGCGTTGGGGGGAGGGGGGGCGAGAGGGCGCCAGGTGGGGGGGGCAAGCGTTCAAAACTTCGGAACAGTTGTTTACACCGCGTACCAAACAATGAAAAAACCCCAACAAAAAACGGTTACGTCAGGAAGGATGGCTTCCGGCGGCGACGAAGGGGGGGGGGGGGGGTGTACTCTATGTCGTGCACGGCCGTGAGTCAATATCGCGCAGGCATTAGACCCTCGCATCCCTACAATGCCGGGCGAAGGAGCCACGTTTGGGGTTACATCAACCCACAACAGCCAGCCTTTTTTGCTTTGCCACCCAAGCGCGAGGGGGGGGGGGGGTCGTGTAAATTTCTACTACTACTGCTGTAGTGCTCGCACTCCTGCTGTATAGTCCCTACTCATGCGTCTCATCAAACTATATACGTACGAAATTTTACACGTACGTACATCGATGTTCAGACCGTACAAACTGCATACCGTCTTGTATAGCATATAATATACTCGTGCGAGTATTACTGTATATATGTGTCAAGACATGAAGCAAGAAATTGAAAACCCAAAAATGTTTAAATAACAAAATCAAGGTCTACCCCCTTTTCTGTGTGTCGTCAGCTTACGACGTACCTGGCTGGTAAAACAGAACCGGTGTACGACATCTATATGTATACGGCATACCACATCAAACTCTCCTGCTTCTTGTGTTGTATGACCCGAGTTCGATTCTCGAATATTGCATCACATCACTACCTACTCATATGACGTAGCGATGAAGTGCGGCATGTACCAGATGGATACTATTACATGTAACAATTGTATACTGCGCCACATGTACGTAAAACAAACAAACAAAACAGCAACTTCCACGCAGGGGGGGCGAGGAAGGGGGGAGGGGGGGTGACAACATCCATTTACCTTACAGATGGAGACAATAAGTGCATCGGACGATAATACTCGTAGTATAAGATTTGTGAATACTGCTGTGCCACTAACAAACAGCACATCATACCATCACCGGTCGTTTCCAGCCAGCATATATCATACCAATCTCAGGCAAAGGAAGGGTGATGGGGGGAGGGACGAACGCAATCACAGCTCTCAGATATAACGCAAATGTCAAAAATTCAAAGCAGGGCAAAATCATGTTATCATTGCTCTTAAAAAGTAAAAAACAGAGCAACAAAAAAAAAATACAGCAAATAAATGTACTGTAATGACTAACCGGTATATCATCCAAAACCTGCTGTAATCAGACCGGGATCTCCTCCAATCTCCTCGAATGATGATCTTCTACTTTTCTCGTACTCGAGCTCTCCTCGGCCTGCTGCTCCTGCTCCGCCCGTGCTGCGCCACCACCCCACCAGTGACTCGCGCTCGGCCAACCGCTTTCGTCCTCTTCCTTCTCCTCCTGATCATCCAAACCGACTCATCAGGCGTTGGAGGCGGCGGCGGCAGCGGGGGCGACAGCGGCGGCGATTGCGATCTCGGCTTCTGCTGCTGCTGCTGCACCAACGTTTCCACCAGCTCCTCCTGCTCCTTCTGCTCGTCAGGCCAGGTCGCCAGCGAGGATTCCTGCTTTTGCTGATGTTTGTTCCTTTTCGCCGACCCCAGCTCCGGTACCCCTCCATTATTACCTACTCGCTCCAGAGGCGACATCGGTGTCGGCGTCTCCGAGGGCACTCGGTCGAGCCACCAGCAACCTGATTCCTCGGTCCACAGCGGTGGTAGCGGTGATTCCTGCTCCATCGAAACCACGTCCTGCTCCTCCATCCTTCGGCCCTCCTCCATTTGTTTTAACTCATCTACCCCATTCTCGTCCCTGCGGCTGGTGTTGGCGATCTGCTTCGGCGGGGGCTGTTGCATCGACAATATAGCGGAATTCTCGCTCGAAGAAAGCTCCAACAAGGAGGTCTGGCTGGATGGTTGGGCGCTGCTCTTCTTGGCTGGCACTCCTCTCCTATCTGCTCTAACTTCATCTTGTTGTGCGTTGACGTCGGCGGTGTCTCGCTGGTGTTGTGCTGCTACTACTATGGCCCATGCTCGCCTTTGCAGATCGACCCCGTACTCGTGAATCGCATTCCTCTCCTCTGGGGAGCATGCAAGATCCGTCTGGTAATTCCAGTTGGAAAAACTCCATGGCGGTGGACATTCCCTCCAAGCTATCCCAACAGCAGTGGCGTGGTCCATATCTGAACTCACCACTTCGTCGACCTGCTGCTGCTGCTGCTCCCGCTGCGGCTGCTGCTGCTGGCCCCCGATGATCGACGGGTCCATCTTGCCTACTACGTAACCCTTACACGAGTAATCTATGCTAGCATAATCGATCAATTTGTGCAAGGGGTTATCTCGGTTACGAGGTGCAGTTGGAGAACACTCCGGAGGTTGCCATGAGGCGAGAGAGAAGATGTTATCCAAGGTGTATATTATAAACCACCATAATGAAGAACTGACCGAAGCCAAGTCATGAACTGAACGGAGGGGGCTCCACCCCTCCGTCCCACATGATACCCTTACCAAAACCTACCCGGGGAGACCAAAATTCCGCCGCATATTCCAGTTACACAAATCACACGTATGTATTCGCACGATCAGACACATCAGACATGGGTGCGACTTATGACGAACGTATGACCAGCGGTTATCACCAACACAACACTCGTATCCCCCACACGATAACATCCACGTGAGCATGGCCGTCAACACCGGTACCTGGCGCTCCGGTAGTTAGGACTCAATGTCTTCATGTCGGGCGTATAGGAGACAGTGTACGTATGGCCTCTGATTGGCTCAAAATTCGTCAAAATCAGTTGAAAGCTACGTACCAAAGTAGACAAATCCAGGTGTACCTAGACCATTTCATGCCAAAATCAGGTACGATGTGAGAGGCTGGCCAATGAGATGTGTCCTAGCGTGTAATTTGTACTTGATTTCAGTGTGGTATCTGTTTTTGGCACCAAAGTGACCAGGTGTACCTGATTTTGGCTAAAGCCCAAATTATAAAAATCCATGCGAAGACTCGAACCCCGTATTGGATCTTATCCTTGTTGACAAGTAATCTGTTGTCGTCACTCGATAACACGGAGTAATTATCTGTAGTATGCATAGTTTATTATGTTCAAGAGTTGGACCCTCGAAATATCGAGTAGTGTGGCCAATCAGAGTTAATTATAAATCAAGCCAGTGAAGGTATGCAGGACAAGTTATCCAGTATCGTATGGTCCGTGCAGTACAGTTTGTCCAATCTGTTTTCGGCTAATAACTTTTGAAATACGACGAGTTGCAAGAAAAGCTGAAGACAGTTAGTCGTAATCACCAGGGCTGAGCGAACAACTATATTGTGTTTTCAGTTTTTTTTCGGCCACTCTAAAATCAAGTAAGTTCCAGGTTGTCGAGCCCATAATCATATACTCGTAGCCAAATCAACTATTTTTCACAAAAAAACAGTGGGGGAGGAGGGAGGAGAGCCTACTTTGTGACCCCGGATCTGAGTTACGACTAGGAAGGAGAGAGAAAGGAAGGGCGAAGATAATAAATTGGATGGACAAAAAAACAAAAAAAAACAAAAAAAGTGAATTTTTCGAGAAATATCGTTGCGATGAGAAAAAACAATATCAGATGACCTGTAGCTCGATGAAAGGAATCGTTTGGCAACCTCTATTTCTACATCTGTTGGATGGAAACCTTGTAAGATTGAAATATAAATGAGGTTCCGGGTTCAGTTTTTGGCTTGTTTCTTGTCGAGTTTTCGTTTTGTATAAAATTGGAAGGTCAGATCACCTGCAGAACGCCGAGAGCTGATGAAATCCGTTGTCTAAATAGTCCACTCATAAGTACGTAATCGATCAATTCGTGCAAGGGGTTGTCTCGGTTACGAGGTGCAGTTGGAGAACACTCCGGAGGTTGCCATGAGGCGAGAGAGAAGATGTTATCCAAGGTGTATATTAGAAACCACCATAAAGAAGAACAACTGAACGGAAGGGGCTTCACCCCTCCGCCCCAGATGTTACCCTTACCAAAACCCACCCGGGGAAAACAAAATCCCGCCGCATATTCCAGTTACAAAAATCACACGTACGTATTCGCACGATCAGACACATCAGACATGGGTGCGACTTATGACGAACGTACGACCAACGGTTGTGACGAACAGTACACTCTTCGTATCATTGAAATACAAAAATATAAATATATTTATGTATTTTTGAAAGTAATAAAGATGCAGAGAATAATCGTAATTTGTTTTTTCTTCCAGAAACACCTGCGCGGAAGAACAAGCATTTCAGAGGTACTTTTGAAAATTTGTCGGTTATGTATACCCGGAGAAACATGTACCTAGTAGGTGGTGTGGAAAATATTAGAAAAAAAAGCTGCACGGACTATACCTGGTGTCTACCGTACTATATCGTAAGTGGTTTAGTTGCTCAGTATCCACGTGTGGAACAACATTCCTCCAAGTAAACATGATGCGCAATGATTGATAGGCTGTCGTATGTGATTAGGTTGTTCTGTGTGGTACAGTAGGTATTACCATACGTATAGAGACTGCGTAAAAGATCAGTCACGATTGTTGTTGCGCCATCTGACGCAAGCTATCGTAGCAAGGGCATGTTGATGTTTGTGATTCAAGATCGTTGTGCATGTTGCTGTTCGTGATCCTCAAGATCATCAAGGGAACAGGAGCGTTTGCATGCCCACTCCCGCACTCTTTTTTTGCTCATCATCAGCTTCGCTTTTGAGCACATACATTAATCAAGATTGGCCTGGAGTCGCCAACTCTATCTTCTCTTCTATTGAAGCGTCCATACAAGTTTACCTCACAGCGACTTAAGCGTTCACTCTCAAATGTAGGGTGTGTCTTGACTGGTGATCAGCAAGCGAGCCTACAACGTACATACCAGCTTCGCGCTGGTACACACGCTACACCACATGCCTATTAGGTTATGAGCCTCGAATAAACGCGTGAACGTGGTAGCGACGGGGACATCGGAGGTCAAGCTCTCACCACCCCGGCTACAACGACAGGCTTCATTTTATGAAGATTTGACCGTCGACGTTTAAGCATGACAATAGCAGAGCTGCGGGCCTCGAGGTACGTCTACTACAAGACTAAGCCAGGGGCCCCGAGCTGCTGCTTCCGCTAAGAGCTTCACGAGAGCGCTGCGTCGTCGTCAAGTTGCTGTGGTCCACGAGCGACTACAACATCGTACGAGATACATCGTCGGTAGACTGCTGGAAAATGGACAACATGGCGAGCAACAACACCAACAGGATTCTGATGAACGCGGTGCGAGGGATCAAGCCCTACGCTGGAGAAAAGCCAGAAGACTTCGCCGACTGGCACAGAAAGGCTTGCGTCATCATCAGTATGCAGGGCCCTGACATATTTGCGGTCATGGAAGGTTAGGCTAGGCCCACGGAAGAAACAGACCAAGCCCGAAGATACTGCACCACTGCTGACTCCGGGTCTGCTTTACACTGCTGGAGGAACCCTACTGCAACGCCAAGCTGGGTTCGACCGCCCCAACCAAGGCCTGTACGCAATCCTGTACTTGGTTACCGACAAGGCAGCGGCTTTCCTCGTGGCTATTCATGCATACGACGAGCGTGGGACCCGAGGCGACGGGCAGAAGGCGATGAAGGAGCTGGAAGCAAAGTACCTCCGGGTTACGAACGAGACAATCCGCGCCTTGCAGGCAGCACTTGCAGCTACGACCATGGAGCCGGACCAAGATCCCGATCACTACATTACGCAGGCTACTCGCCTCCGCAGCAGACTGGCCGCGGCCAAGGAACCTGTCACCGATCGTCACTTCACCGACATCATAGTCCAAGAGCTGTGGGAGAGCTACCACGACATCAAACTGACCACCTACAAGGACCCGGATTTCGATCTGTCAAAGATCCAGATTACGATGAGGCATTTGTACCTGGACGGGCTGTCGATGAAAATGACAGGGAAAATGGCTGGGCGTGGAACCATCATGACAGCAGTAGCAGCATCATCATCGGATCCTAGCTCCGGCGTAATCTGCCACAACTGTGGAAAGGATGGACACTACAAGAGCGGTTGCGTAGTGCCGGGAAAACTGCACGGAAAGGGCAAGAAGCCTGCTGCAGGACCAAACAACAGGAAGGCTGGAGATGGAGCTGGGCAAAAGTGGTGCTCGGTACACAAGACAACGACAAACTCCGACACGGAATGCTATGCGCAAGGAGCTGCACGCCCACAAACGACGAGCAGCACGCACAATACCGGCTGTGGTGCGCGTCGACACCGACGAGTAGCCTACGGTAAAATTCGACGACGATTTTGACAAGGGCTTTCAATTTTAGCTCTTGCAACTTAGCCACCGGATCATCACCCGCGTCTACGAGCAAGATTGTCATTGACCGCTGGAGTATCATGTAAACACGGGGTCGTCGGAAATGACGGTTGACGAGATCCTGTAAACAAGCGCTTGAGGTTGTCGGAATGATACCTTCCGAAATCGTTACAGCACTGTTCGCTGGGACTGTCAGGGCTACTGGGTCGCCAACAACAGAAAAGTGGGGTCACTGGAGAGGTATCGTTCAGAACCGGGCCACCGCATCATCTACTATATATTGGGATTGCGGGCGGAGAACATCTGCTGGAATCACCACATCATCATCGCTGGACGTCATCGCCGTTTGGGGCTGGACGGACATTTTAGCCTTTGGGATTGCTGGACCATCATCATCATCTGGATCACCAGGAGGGACATCTGCATTGCCCTGGTCGTACCGACATAACGGCAAGATTTTTTTTGTTTCGTAGTACGTAGCACCACACGCCTTCTTTGTACGGGGGGGCGGCAGGAGCGTGGTAAGCTGCTAGGCTATTTGGGCAACATTAGTACCATATATGTCTGTCTGGTAAATGTATAGGGAGACCCACACGATTTCCATAGTTTCTTGTGTGTGACGTTTTATCGGTTTGCATGCTATTCCATGCGTCAAACCTGTCACATCAGTGGCAGGCCTATACGTTGCCAGGTTTCGCGTTGTAGTTTTTTGCGTTAGCTGTAGAAGGATTGATCACCCATCAAACGCAAAGCAGGAACGGATGATGTTGTTTCGACGTTGCAAAGGAGTACTGAAACTTTGTTGCGGCATAGCAATGGATTCTACTTCGTGAGTATGTATGCAGACAAGTAGTTTAGACAAGTAAATTTGAACCAAGTAATTGGATCCTTGTTGTTTGAATTCATCGCCTTTGTATGGGCACATCGTAGAAAACGAGTTGGAGTATTGTTTGTTTTGGGCATGTAACACAGCCGTAGAAAAGCGGGATATCGGCGAGAGGTCGTCTGATTTGCTGTGTTTGCCTGGATTTGCCCGCATGTAATATGTTACCGGTTATCGTGTCGAGGGGTCGTATTGGATCTTATCCTTGTTGGCAATTCATATTTTGTCGTCACTCGGTAACACGGAGTAATTATCTGTAGTATGCATAGTTTATGTTCAAGAGTTGGACCCTCGAAATATCGAGTAGTGGCCAATCAGAGTTCATTCTCAATCAAGCCAGTGAAGGTATGCAGGACAAGTTATCCAGTATCGTACCTGGTGTCTACCGTACTATATCGTAAGTGGTTTAGTTGCTCAGTATTCACGTGTGGAACAACATTCCTCCAAGTAAACACGATGCGCAATAATTGATAGGCTGTCGTATGTGATTAGGTTGTTCTGTGTGGTACAGTAGGTATTACCATACGTATAGAGACTGCGTAAAAGATCAGTCACGATTGTTGTTGCGTCATCTGACGCAAGCTATTAAATAAAATTATTATAAATACGTCAGCTGTGAGTTCAACCGATTGAATAGTAGATACTCAACTTTGCGAGCTGCGTAGAAATTTTGTTCTATGTGTTATTTGTGGTATTGGTGTAGGTTTCGTGATGTACTAGGAGCCTGGTAGTTACTACTCGATTTTTATTGTAGCAAGGGCATGTTGATGTTTGCGATTCAAGATCGTTGTGCATGTTACTGTTCGTGATCCTCAAGATCATCAAGGGAACAGGAGCGTTTGCAGGCCCACTCCCGCACTCTTCTTTTGCTCATCATCAGCTTCGCTTTTGAGCACATACATTAATCAAGATTGGCCTGGAGTCGCCAACCCTATCTTCTCTTCTATTGAAGCGTTCATACAAGTTTGCCTCACAGCGACTTGAGCGTTCACCCTCAAACGTAGGTTGTGTCTTGACTGGTGATCAGCAAGCGAGCCTACAGCGTACATACCAGCTTCGCGCTGGTACACACGCTACACCACATCCTTATTACCCCGACCTCCAACTCAACAGTCTTCGTGGTTACCTGCCAGACTACCGCGGCGACCGGTGCCACGTATCATATGCCAGTCAGTATCATATATATACTGGTGTGTGCGTTCTCCACATTAAACCTTCCTTTATATCCGTCGACATCCAACACACCCAGTGTCCGCGCCGATTCTGCATCCTATCATGTACGTACGTAGAGAGGTACCAATTATGTAGTCACAAAACTACGACACAGAGATACACGCTGCAGGGTTATAATTTTGAGGTGGTGAAACGTGCGTAATTGCACCAAATGTCTGAGAAATCGACTTCAGCGCACCTCAAAAAGCAGGAGATGTGTGGCTTGCCGTTTTTGGCCCCCGTAAATTTTTTGGCAAAATGTGTGAGTCGATTTTTTTGTGTCTCTTTTCGCCGCAGGCGAATTTTGTTTTGGGTCTTTGTGATATTTTCGTTAACTTTTTGACAATTTCATGCTGAATTTCTTTGTGGCTTTCCTTTTTGAGAGGACTGAGTTCAAATTTATGACGGTTTTCTATGTCCGTGGATGAAACAAGGCTTGAAAGGCTCGCAGATACAGAGGAATACGCTTAGTAGTATGTAGGTGGTTTCAAGTTTCAACGATTTGAATGGAAATCTATCTATAGCAGCTGTTCTATAGCATTTGAGATACTCGTAGCGAAGGCGAGTTGATGCAGGCTGCTACAAAATAGTAGTGGAAGATAAGGGGGCGAATCAAATGATTTCAACATTTTGATAATTCCTCAGGTTGACCTGCGCGCTGACATCCATGCAGTTATTTATGTGGAGGTTCTGTCTGTGCTTGTTTCTGTGTTATTTGCAAGACGAGCGAATGAGACGCACATTTTAGTACATTTACGCACATACATCCGAAGTTTTCGCCTCCAGCGGCCCTCCGGGAGCCCCCCGGGGGCCCTCCGGGGGACCTCCGGGCCCCCCTGCGGGGGGCGCACCTCGCCTCCGGCTCGGTTGGCTATAAACTCGATTGGGCTGATCGGTGTTACTTGCCAGGTTAGTTGCCCGGTGGCTACCCCCTTCTTTTTTCTGTCGCTTTCAAGATTTTTTCATGTTCTTCGTGCTCGCCCGGTGGCTACGTATACGAGTATTAATAGCTGCTATTTATAGTACGAGGAACGAACGCCTGGTGCTGTATTCTCCCTTCTCAGCTTGCGACACCCCTGGTACTCCAAGTCAGCCACAATCCCGAAGGGGAGCCTTCTATCTCGTATTATTTCGGCGGAGGTGTGCAGGCAGATATGTGTGTCGCTCGAGCGGCGTGTGGTGCGAGGTGCGAAGGGAGGAGGGGGTCTCCACGTATGATACGTCGGCATTTATTTGTATAGGGGGCACAATAGGGTGAAACTATGAAAGGCCTCTGATTGGCTTAAAAACGACAAAAAAACTGAAAGTCAAGCAGAGTACTGCTGTAGACAAAATCAGGTTTACCTGGGTTTTAAGGAGGCAAAAACAGGTACAACGAGTTTTGGACCACTGTCAGGGCACGTGGAGTGCGTTTTTGACTTGATTTTAAGTATGTACTGTACCTGTTTTTGGCCGCAAACGGACCAGGTTTACCTGTTTTTGGACGCTGCCCAAACAATAAACATAATAAAGCAAACCGTACATATCATATATATAAGGGCATTAGCCAAACATGGGCATACCTACGCACTTTGAGCCATTTATAGGTACACTGCGAAATGTACACCTGAAACGGCTTTCCGGCCCGCCTGATATTGGGTCTGCGCTCCACTGTACCTACAAATGGCTCGAAGTGAGTAGGTACACCTATTATCGGCTACTCAATGTACGTATCACCTATTTTTGGCTTCAACTGTACGTATAAATGGCTCAAACGATAACTTTTTGGCAACTGAAATATAGACAGACGGCCACACATTCACCCACGTTTGCTATGGAATGTTGTTCCGGACCGTGCCAACGGCTGTGTAACTTAGACCCCCTCGTAACCGTATAGTATTACTCTGTACACGTATATATACCAAAGTTTATCCTACTATATAATGCACTACAGTATGTATATTGTACTTTCAGCATAACGGCATGGAAACACTCGTCATTGTTGTTTCTCCGCATCGCATTTATGTGTGTGCGTAGGAGGGGTGTCGTACTGAATACGCATGCATTGATCGCGATACGATTTCTAGCTTGTAGGCAATGCGTGATAACTCCGCAGTGTCAGTGGTTGTACTGGTACCGTCGGCTGGTTGACAGTCCCGGCATCTGATGTGGCCGTCTGTCTATATTTCAGTTGCCAAAAAGTGATCGTTCGAGCCATTTATAGATACAGTTGAAGACAAAAATAGGTGATACGTACATTGAGTAGCCGATTCTACGCGTACCTACGCACTTCGAGCCATTTGTAGGTACAATAGAGCGCAGGCCCATTATCAGGCGGGCCCGGAAGCCGTTTCTGGTGTACATTACGCAGTGTACCTATAAATGGCTCAAAGTGCGTAGGTATATCTATGTTTGGCTAATGCCCTATATATATTATTGTTCTTGGTACGACGTATTTTGTTTTCGTTTTTCCCCATCCCATTTATCATCTTCGTCCTTCTTTTCTCTCTCCTTCCTCCTGTCCTATTAATATTAATACAGCAGTGGGGGTCCTTCAATAAGGCGGCGGTGTGCGAGAGCACTATGACCGCCTTATTGAGGGCAGCCGCCTTACTCGTGAATAGGGCGGCTACAGCCTTATTGAGGGTGTGGGATTCCCTCAGTAAGGCGGTTACCGCCTTACTGAGGGAAATACCTTGTTTTAGAGCGTACTGTAGTACCTTACATTATACTTGGGAAATATATTTTTACCTAACAGAGAGCTGCACGACGAAGGAATGACGACGAACAGGGACTGGAATGGGCTCCATCGTGGGTAACGAGCGCAGATGCATACCTGGCATGATTGAAGACCTGTCGGAAATAAGTAGACATAGCAGGATGTTAGACTTTGCGCATAGGTTTCCTTGGTTTCCGTGGTTTTCTGCTTTCGGAAATGTTATGAGTGATCAATGTTGAAGCTCATGCTGCACATTGTCGGATGGCCAAGATGATCATAATTATATAGTACAGACCCACACCGATGGCGTGGGGTGTTAGCATATGGACGTTGAGATCCATACGTATCTATTGTGATGTGCAGTCACTACGCACTGATACGAGTATATGAGTATCTTAGTCTAAATATTCGGGTTATTGCAATATGCGGATAGATTACGAGTTTGTCTTACTCGTAGTGCGCCACATTGTATGTCCCAAGCATCTTCATCAGGAACGATGCTGAGAACGTTGCTAGAACGTTCCTATAACGTTGTAGAGAACATTACAGGGAACAGTACCAACTACGGTAGAATGTAACTGTTCGTAGCATGGACATTGCACCGGGATGATCAGGTGCAGGCACCGCCCACCTCGATAACTCTACTCTACCCTTCTCCACTTTCCACTCCTCTTCTCTTCTCTTCTCTTCTTCCTTTTCCATTGATCCCTGAGATCAACCTTCTTTCCATTATGGCCACATAATAAGCGCCTTTTCAAACCATGACTTTTCTTCTTCTACACAAGTGATCTTCACAGACACTTCGGTGCCACCTCTGCCATCTCTCTCCACAGAGACAGAGCCTCGACACACGCGTCATTCTTTCATGGGGATGGAGCTTGGGTAAAGAGTGCATATTGAGAAGAAGGAGGAACGACAACTAATAAAAGGAGTATTGTGGATAAATCTTAGTGGGAAGTAGACATAGAAGGAAGTTAGACTTTGCGCATAGGTTTCCTTTGTTTCCGTGTTTTTCTGCTTTCGGGAATGTTATGAGTGATCAACGTTGAAGCTCATGCTACACATTGTCGGATGGCAAACATGATAATAATAGAGTGTTTGCGTTTTTGTTTTCTTACTTTTACTTTTCTAAAAATTCTCCCGAAGGAAGGATTTGCGGTAAATTTTTGAAAAAACGGCAAAAAAGTACTTTAGAGACTGTTAGAGAAGTAAGTTTTTGGTCAAAAGTTACGGTAACTTTTGGCTCTCAGTTTCATTGGCCTACACACACCGAGCATTCTACCGACGCCGAACGCCACAACACAACACACCAACCGATGGGAGCACACAGAGGCTTGAGAGGTGTAGCTAGAGTATGACACGGACGAGCGGTGTTGGATTTTGCTAGCGGGGCGCCGGCGGACTGCCGGCGGCCCGCTACGGTACGCTCTCGCCGGCTTGGTGTCGTGGAGGATGCGTCGTCCAGAAAGAACTACTCGTACGAGTACGAGTTCGCACGAGTTCGTACGAGTACACGACGTCGAGTACTCGTACCGCCTTGCTTGTAGAGCTCGAGAGGATGACATATCGTCGTGTATCATTTCAATTCCACCACACTGCGGTAGCAGCAGTAACAGCAGTAGCAGCAGCAGCGGCACGCCGCCACGGTCTGTCTATATCGGGCGCCGGGCGGGCTTGGAGCGGAACGTGCCGGCGCGGTGTCGCGCGTAGGTTGAGGGCAGCAGCAGGAGCAGCACACGACGAGAAGAATAGTCGGTCGCAAAATCGAAAAAAGCAAAAACGGAAGCCGTTGCTTCTGCTGCTGCTGCTGCTGCTGGTGCATCTGCTGCTGCTGCTGCTGCTGCTGCTGCTGCTGCTGCTGCTGCTGCTGCCGCCGATGCTGTTTGTTTATGTTGCTGGAGCAGACGCTGCGGTTAGCTGCCGCCACGTAGCTGCAGCCAGCTGTGCTGCTGCTTGCGGTCGTGGCAGCGGCGGCACTGCGGTTATCCCTGCCGCCCCCACCGTTGCTGGGCTGCCGTTCCTCTCGTACGCTAGTTTTTGTTTTCGTTCTTTTTTTGGTTCACCCAAGGTTCACCCCTCTTCCCCTGGTATTTTCGGAGGCGTCGCCTGCAGGATTGGGTTTACTTCTATCGCAAACACACCGAAATCGTGAAGGGAAGGGAATTCACTTTTTTTAGCGGAAGGAAAGTATTTTTTTTATTTACTTCTATCGCAAACACTCTAATATATTATTATTACAGGGGTCCGCATCTGAGTTTTCCCCGAAATTTATAAGAAATTTCTAAATCCGTTTTTGTTTTTTCGTAGAATCAGAAAAAAAAACGAACAGCCCAGAATGAAGATACGTTTCAAAACCAAAGGTATTTTGCCCCACCGATTCGTATGACGAAACAGAAGGCATGCTCGGCAACACAAGAAACTGGAGCTCCCTTCTACCCGATGCCGGTGTCATTTGAGCTCTTGTGGCCGGCACAATGCTCTCGGGTCTGCCGGCAAGGCTTGTGTCTCCGAGCTGCTGCAAATCTGCAAATCGCTCGTCCCGAGTACGCCCTCTAACAAAATTAATGGGGCCCGAGCCAGCATCTCGGCCCAACGAAACCAAGCTTGACATGCATGCCACAACCCACAGGGTCATTGTAACGTCGGCCGTTTCAAATTTCGTTGCTTGCATCGCTCGCGAGGTCAATCTGCTCGTACTCGTTCGTATCAGAAGTGAGTGGAGTCGCCGCGCGTCGGTTTTCGTCTACATCATCCTCGTAGATCAGAGGCTGAAACCTCGCTGATGGAGGCTTGTTTTTGGCTGCGACGACTTGAGGTCGTCTCTCGAGGTCAGAGGGACCACTTGAGAGACTGAAGCTGGTCATGGGGTGCCTTGGCGAGAGAGAACGATCTGATGTTCGAAGTTGGTCCTTGATTTGCTCTGTTGAGGTTTTCGGGGTACATCTCTCTCTTGGCGAATCTTGACGGAGGGCAGCCCTACCTCTGAAGGGCGAGACCATTTGCGTTTACGATTGCTCTTCTCGAACCCTCTAGTAGGGGACAACAGCCACGCCAAATGTCCCTTGCGCCCTTCGTCCCTAGGTTGAGCACGAGTTGCACCTTCAAGCAGTAGAATCTGCGTAAGATTCCTCGATCAGCGAAACGATATTAATATTATTGTAGATATTTTGGTTCGAGTACTCGTAATTTGCGCACTTCTCACAGCAGTACCTGCACCGAACGAGTACGAGGAAATTGAGCCCGCGAACGATACAAGCAACGAAATTGGAAACGGCGGATGTTACAATGACCCTGTGGGTTGTGGCGTGCATGTCAACCTTGGTTTCGTTGGGCTAAGATGCTGGCTCGAGCCCCATTAATTTTGTTTAGAGGGCGTACTCGGGACGAGCGATTTGCAGATTTGCAGCAGCTCGGAGACACAAGCCTCGCCGGCAGATGTAGTGATGCTAGGTATAAGAGGACAGGGTATCCCTAGCCAGGTCAGCCTATGGAACGGGTACTCGTTGGTACTCACGTGTGTTGTTTCCGTAGAGATAGAAGAAGAGCAGGTTTATTCCGTTTTCGCGTGATGAACGACTGAGAAGGCAGGTGAGATGGCTAAAAGCCATCGGGAACCATCCCTGGTTCCCACCTAAGATACCGCCTTCCAAGTACTACCAATACGATTATTATACCTGATACCAGGTATTTACCAAACGTTTCCACATCATGCCAGCAGTACCATAACACTAGCCCACCCTGATGAGCCGTATATGCAGAAATATGAGAAATTCGTGGAAACCCCGATTCCACGAACTAAAACATGAGTCGAAGATGCGGCTCCTCAAAACCCACTCCCACACCTCTGAACGGCAAGGCTACGAAGCCGAGCAAGGAACGTCAAAAAAGAAGAAACGTTGGAACCGAAATCCTGCAGTCATTGTACATGAACTGCCCTCCCGGCTCGAGAGCGGGGGCTCGGTAGAATTGATAAAACTGGAAAACTATACACTTTAAAACTTCCCCGAAACCCGGCCCAAAACATTCAGAAAGCGTGTCCTGAGCCCCAAGTTAGTGGCTCGATTATCCAGACCCGCCCCGGCATTGAGCGGGGGGGGGTCGGCAGGACGAATTACGCTAAAACTACCCCCAAAACCGCCCAGAAAAAAAATCAGAAAGTGGTAGGCGATACTGAGAAGAAAACCAGTCCGGACCGAAAACTCGGAAAACGTCGCAAATACAAACTACAAAGAGGTTCCGCCCCAATCCCCTGAAACAACATGAGAAAAGAATCGAGCGCAGCGGCGACGCGAAAAATTCAGCTGTCCACTGCTGCGCCTCGTGATTCATCGACGTTACGCTGGACCCCCCGCGTAAACGCGCTAGCTAAATGTACTTGTAGACACCAAGAACCCCGTACAGCTCCTGTTGAAGTCGTGTAGCGCGCCGGAGAAAGAGGAAGCTTGATCGGTCCTGGGTCATCCAAAAATCGAACGAAGTAAACTCCGTCCGTTGGTGTAGTCGCGCCGATTTTCCCCAGCCACCACAGACCGTCGTCGCCCTTGTACCAGATGTGGGCCCCGTTGGGAAGCACGGTGACACTGTACCGGCGAAGCCATTCGGCGTGCGGTACGCAACCATAGCCGGGGGCCAGGAACCGTTCGCCGTTATTCCGAGAAAGCTCCCGTTGGGCAGCGCCAATCCTCATTCGACGGTACAGGCGGTTGGTTTGGCGGTGCTGGTTTGGGGTGCCGGCCCAGTATCGCAAAATTTCCCGGCGAGAGAGTCGGAGATCCATTTCCCGTTCCCAAGACGGGCGAGACAGTCCCGTCCAGTGCGTCTCGTACATCACCGCGATGACACCACCCCTGCCCCGAACCGACTGGTGTCCCGTAATTTTCTCCACTTCGAGACGTTGGAGAGGAGTGGAAACGTCGTCCTCGGTGACGTGGTAAGGGGGGGATTTCTTGGAGAAGTTGTTGAGGACGTATTGCGTCAACCCCGCAGGCAAATACTTCGGCATGTCTCCGTGGTCGTGGGAGTTTGCACAGGGCTTGCAGCGCTGTACAGACACGCGCTTGCGAGCATCAGCGCCGGGCATGTCGGAGGGCAGGTCCAGATATAGGAGCTTAGCCCCGAGAGGGGATTTGTCTGGGGTGTCCGCGGAGGAGCAAGGTCCGACTGCAAGGACTTTGTAGGGCCCCGTCCAGTTCAGCGACAGCTTGGCCTTGAGGACCTTGGCGTCTGTGTCTGTCTTGGCCCCCTGACGAATGGTGGCTGCCGTATTGTACACCCACGCCCAGCCGCCAGTGACGAATTTGGGGACCGGACGCAAGGCGTCGGAGAGGGCGGAGTTGCGCCGGTTCACGCGAGCAACCGTGAGGGCGTGGTGTTCGCGAACGATGTCGTACGCGCGTTGCTGGCGGTCCGTCGCCAAGTCACAGTACGCGAGGTGGTCGCGGGCTAAACTCTGGTGGCCGGCGACGCCTGCGCGCTCAAAAATCGTGAGAGGAAGTCGAGGGAGCCGACCCATGTGGACCTCGTTGGGAGCCAAACCCGTGGCGGCGCTGACCGAATTGTTGTACGCAAATTCGACGTGGGGGAGCTGTTCATCCCAGTTGTTCTGGAGCTCGTTGACGACCATCGCCAACATCTGCGCCATCGTGTGGTTCACAAGTTCCACCCCACCATTGCCGTTAGGGTGGTAGGAGCTTGTGGCGATTTTCCGAATTCCGAGAAGCTGATAGACGACGTGCGAAAGCTTCGAGCAGAACTGGAGGCCGTTGTCCGAGAGTATGCTGCGGGGGCATCCCCAGAGGGGGATATACTTGTTGATGAGGATGTTGGCCGTGCCCTCAGTGGTGAATTCGGCGGCGGTGACAGCGAACATGTCGGCGCGGCGACTGAAGCGGTCAGTGAAGAGCAAGATGTAAGTGTTGCCTCGGGGCGTGGTCGGAAGGAGGCCGAAGTAGTCGACGATCACAGCGATGCCGGGCCCTTCAGGCAGGGGCATCGATATGACGGGCCATCGGACCGTCAGCCGCGAGGTTTTGCGCGCTTGGCACTTCAAGCAGTGGCGTAGCCACCACCTGGTGCAGATGTTCATACCGATCCACCAGTAGAATCGTTCGAGCATTCGCAGGGTGCGCGCGGTCCCCAAGTGGCAGGAAGCTGTGGAATGACAGGCCTGCATGACCCAGGGGCGCATGAGCAGTGGTACGTAAATGCGCAGGGGCTCGTCGTTCAACAAGCAGGCTGCTCGGCCCACCGAGCGCGTGGCGTCAGGCGCTAAGGGTGGAGTCGGCCGTCGAACAAGAAGGACAAGCCCGTCGTCGGTTGTGTGAAGTTGTCCTTTGCCAGCCAGCTCTTGCACCTCCGAGAAGGAAGGGCGTTGGTGTGAGGGAAAGCAGGGAAAAAAATAGGCTGGCAAGGCGGCCGGCCGGCCGACAATGATGTAGCGTATGGCGGCGTGGCACGCGGGCTCGGCCTGTTGCTCCCGGGCCCAGTCAGCTTGCGAATAGCGCGCTGCGGAATCACCGAACTGTAGTTCGGCCGCTGCACTGAGGGCATCCAAGTCCGTCTCTGCGACGGACGGTATACCAGCGGGCGTCGAAAGTCTTAAAAGAGGAGTCCCTTCAGGCTCGGCGCAGTCGCGGTCGGACGGAATGGGTACCGTCGGGACAGGCGAGGCAGCCGGAGCGGGGGCCGTGATGACGGCCGAAGGCGGTTGTGGCCGAGGCGCTCGCGGCGGGGGGGTAGCCCGCCGGGAAACTGGTTGAGGGGCCCCGCCGGGCTCAAAACCATAGTCAATAGCAGGCGGTGCGGCGCCGGTGGCAGCGGCTGTTCTCCGACGCGTCCTGGTGGAAATGCGGTCAGAGGGCGGCAAAACCGTCAGAGGCGCCGGTTTGTCGGACGGCGGAGGGGCGGACGCGGCCGGATCTGTGATCGCGGCGGATCCCTGTAGAGTGTTCGTCGGGAGAGGAGCATGCTGGGCGAACGTTGTCACCTCAGCGAGGGCGTCTGCAGAGCCCGTGCCGCCCTCTAAGGGTACGGCAAAAACCGAAGCGAAAGCGGTGTTGGCGGCAGGTGAAAATTCCCCACGGGCCGGGCGGCTATCGACGGCGGCGACTGAAGCAGATACACGAGCGACGAATCTCCCCGAAGGAGCAGAGAGGTCGTCAATCCTCATACGTGGCCCGTGTGTGCGAAAATCGCGAAAATCGGAGGAGGTGAAGGGTAGCCCACCCAAAACCCCACTATGGGGCTCGGGCACCAGCCCACCCAAGCCGACGCCAGGGGTTGGTGAAGAGCGGGTGACGAGCCCGCAGGCTCGGATGAGGAAGATGTCATCGTCCTCTGCAGGGGTGAGGCTGCAAGACCCACTCCGGTCGTGTTCCTTGGCTGGTTCCGGCAAGCGGGACAAAAAGTCAGCATTTCCGTTGGCGCTGCCTTTGCCGTACTTGAGTATGAAGTCGAACGCGGTGAGGAACTCAAGCCATCGCTGTACGCGAGGGTTGTGGGCTCCTACCTTGCCGATGCTCTCGAGAGCCTTGTGGTCCGAAAAAATGAGGAACTTCATACCCCACAGGTAGCCTCTAAGTCGCTTGATGGCCCAGACGATGCTGCCCGCCTCCAAGTCCAGGGGTGTCCAGTGCCTCTCGGAGTCGAGGGTGCCCCGGCTGATGTAGGCGATGGGACGCACAGAGCCGTCAGGCTGTTCTTGTTCGAGGGCGGCACCAAAACCGTCTATGCTGGCATCACAGTATATGTGGAAGGGGCGGGAGCCGTCGGCTACAGCCTCCCAGTCGGGGAAGACCAAAATGGGGGGGGGTGGCGAGTTCAGCGAGAATCTCGCGTACGATGACCTCCATCGGTGGCGTGAAGACGAACTTGACCCCCTTACGAAGGAGGGTGGTGATCGGTCGGGTTCGCTTGGACAGGTCAGGCAGGAATTTGCGATAGTACCCTATTCCGCCCATGAGGGCGCGGACTTGTTTGACGTTCCGGGGCATGGGCATTTTCGTCAAGGCTGACACATTGTCTGCGTTTGGACGCACGCCCGCGGGCGAGATGGAGTGGCCCAGAAAATCAGCATCCGTGGCACCCAGACGTGCCTTGGAGGGGGAGAACTTGAGGTTATGCTTGCGCAGCCGCTCGAAGAGAGCCCGTATCGTCTTGACGTGGGACACGGGGTCGGAGTCGAAGACGATCACGTCGTCGAGGTAGGCCGCCACTTGCCCCAATCCCTTGATAACTTCGTTGATCACATTGACGAACCAGCCGGGCGAAGCACTGCTTCCTTGGGGCATGACGAGCCACTCATAGAGGCCCGTGGGAGTGCAAAAAGCTGTAAGAGGAACAGTGTCCTTGTGCGCGGTGATCTGGTGGAACGAAGAAACCAAATCAAATAGGGAAAAAACCCGGCCTTTCCCCAAAGAGTCGAGGACTTGGTCCACACGGGGGATGGGCAGCTGGCTGAGGGGTTTGATCTGATTGAGCTTTTTGTAGTTGACAGTGATCCGAACGCCTCCAGTCGTCTTCGGGATGACCACCAGCGGGCTCGAATACGGAGAAGTCGAGTGCTGAATCAGCCCTGCCGCAAGGTTCTGATTTAGAGTGGCTTCAACTTCCTTGGCCATGATGGGATTTATACGGTGTGGTCTGGACGTGACTGGCGCGCTACCTTCCGGGACCGTAATCACGAAAGGCATCAGGGAGCAGGAACCAAAATCCGTCTTGGACTTGGAGAAAACGTCTGGAAATTCGCACAGGACGTCCCCCAGCTGCTCGATGGCTGCCGGGGTCCAGTCTGGGCCGTGGAGATCAAACACCACTGCTCGCAGATGCTGATGGAGGCGCGCCCAGACGCGCAGGAACGAAGATCGTTGTTCCGGTGTCAAGCGTCCAAGCAGGGCCGGCGACGGCGAGGCCGGGGGTGTTACTGGCGCGGAAGGTGGCGCCGTTACAGCAGAGACCGGGGACACCTGAGGTAACGCAGGGGGGTGCTGTAGAGCGGCCAATGGGACGCTCATCAGTTGAGCGTGGGCGACGCCGAGGAGGTCGCCAGGCTCAAGATCTGCAACCCCAACGAGGGGGAGAACTTGTCGTCCGGAGGTGACAAAGTGCTCCTCAACTGGGGGGAAATCGGGCTGGGGTAGCATTTCGACCAGGTAGTGCCCAGTGAGCGCCGGGGATCCATTGCTGCGTACCAAGTTGACTGCGAGTAGCTGTGGTTCATCGGACAGGGTGGCGCCAGTGGCGCCGTCGTAGCGGAGGCGGAAGCCTCCGCCTGAAGCGACGGGGTCGATGGCGTAAGCCGGTACGCCTGACGAAGCGTGGTGAACAAGCTCCAGCTCACCGAAGACTCGGAGATCCGGCTCATGGGGCGGCAAGGAGTGGTAGGAGCGGCGGTTAAAACGCATCCAGCTGTCGCGGCCTAGCAGCACCGCGTGCCGCATCACCGAAGGGGGAACCACACAGGCCCAAACTGCGAGGGAGCACGTAGGCTCATCGGTTCGGAAAAACTGGACGCTCAGACGTATGCTCGTAGAAGTTTGGAGGGGGGCCGATTCCCCAAACCCTCCCCAAGATCGCGAGACGCCTTTTTGCTCGCACGCGGGCGACGCCGCCCCAACGGATAGCATGCGGTCTAGTACGTCGCGCCTGATGAAGGTTTGTGGGGAGCCGGTGTCAAGAAGAGCGACGCAACCAAAAGGCGCGAGAGCACCTGCTCCACTGTGGATCGCGATTTTGGTGGTAAAAGATGCGTCATCGAGGGTAATGGTGCCCCCGACGAGGCACGGCCCTTGTTCTGACAGCGAGAGGGAGGGGTCAACTCCAGGTGGGATTGCCAAGACCTCGGAGCTGTGGTCAGCTGGCGCGTCAGAAAAGTAGGTCGAAAACACCGAAGGAGGACCTGGGCAAGCGCGGGCCAACGCCAATGGGCGAGGCGGCGCTGGAGATATCTCATGAATTCCGTCGGGCGAGGAGGGAGTGCAAAATTGATGAGAGGAAGCGAGGTGTGCCAATCCGGTCTCGCTTGCGCGAATAGTGTCGCGGACGGTGGAAAGAGCTTTCCCGAGCAAATTCTTCCCTTGCCACCGGCGGGGATCTTGGGCCTCGGGGTCGTCCGCCCGGAGACCGATGCCCCAAACGGTGTCAAAAGGATTGGCTTCCGCCAAAAGCATGGAGCCAGTGCTCATAAGGTGATGTTTCATTGCCGAGTTTTGTGTGAACTTGGCAAAAGTGCCTGCCAGGACGGCGTCTTCCCGGACGCGGTCCTAGGTGGCGCCGTCGAAGTTACGCACGGTTCGACCGATGCGTTTGTGCTCGCGCGGGTCCGGCGAGCACATTATCCGAGCCGCTGCGTCGTGGTCGTGAAAAAGGCGAGCCTTTTCAGCCATCATATACTGCTCCGCGCAGGAATATGAGACGTCGTCAACGACAAAGGACGAGGGAGACCATTGCGAAAAATAGGAGGGGGGTTGCCAGAACAGCACGCCTGCTCCGTTGAGTACTCGAGGGTAGGGTCAAAGACCGACGGTGCCAACCGCCGGTGGCCGCTGTAGCGGTATGGGGGGGCGGCAGTGTACTTCTCTGAGAACACTGGGCCCCTGGTGCACGAGACGAGTCCGATCCCACGTATACTGGCTCGGTGACACCATCGCTCGAAGGCGAAAAATGGCCAGAAGGTTCTCTTACTGCGCCCGATGGTCTCTCTCTGGAACCAAGGGGGGCAGGGGGCTCTGAGCCCGTTCTGCTTGACGAGAGTTGCGATTCTTCCGAATTTAACGGGTATTCCATCCGGTTGGCCTGACCGGAGGCCGTGGATCACCACGGGCTCGTCGGGCAGTGTCAAGTTTTTCCTGCTCCACTGCAACCGAAGGAGCGTCGCACGCGGGGTAGCGTGCGCGAAGTCGAATGGGGGCCTGCAGACCCAGAAAGAGACTAAAAAAAACGGGGCTCGGGTGGTTGGCAACAAAGTGTCCACCGAGAGGGCTTCCTCCCTGTAGACCTGCCGGGGAAGGGGGACAAGGTAGCTAATCTTGTCGATTCCTCCTCGAAAGGAAAAAAGGGTGGAGCGGCCCCCGTTATTACGAGGAAACGCCGAGTCGAGCTTCAACCGAGATCTCGGGGTTTCGGTGCCGGCCTTCCCGCACCTCAAACCGACCGCCACCACATGGCCGGGAGGTGAGGAGGGGGACACCCTCGCTGAAAAGAGCGCCGCGCAGGCGCACCAGTCTTGGTGCTGCGCGGCGCGTGGCTGGGGAGAGCGGAGTCTTCAACTCAGGCTCTCGGTCCAAGGGCTGAGGGGAGCGGCGCTCGAAGCGCAGGCTCCTGTCGCCTGAAAAATGCCGTAGCTGAGGGGAGCGGCGCTCGAAGCGCGGGCTCCCATCGCTGGCGAAGCGGCGCTAATGCGCGGGCTCCCGTGTCCTGGCTGGGGGGGGCGGCGCTCGAGGCGCAGGCTCCCGTCGCGGGCATAGTGCCATGAAAAACTTTGTAACAGGCGGAGGGGGGGCCCATGGGCTCACCGCAGAAGCAAGTGTGGCTGTGTCGCTGCGTCGACCGGATATACGGGACGACGTGCTGGGCGTAAGGCCAGCAGGCGAGGCAGCATTCGAGGCAGGTCGGCGCTGAGCGCTGGACGAGCCTGGAACACGAGCATCTTGTGAACTCAATGCTTGTGTGTTGAAAAACAAAAGTTATATACGAAGTATATATTTATTTTGGCAGCGCTGGCGTCGCCGCGAACACCGAAGGCGGAGACAGCGGCGAAGAGGCGGGCGAGAGCGGGACATCACCATCGTGGCCAGACCCAGACAACGGGTTACCTTGTTTCGTGTTTGTTGTAGTCGTCGATATGTCTGTTCTGCTGACCTTGGCCTTGGTGTTGCCAACGCGAGCGGCCCGAGCGGTGGCGATACTTGTCTCTGGTTATTCTGGTTGATCGAGCGCGAGGGGTTGTCATCGCGGCGGCATCGGATCATGTGTGCTTGACAACGTCGGTACGCCGCACCGTCGTCACTGAGTACGGTCGCTCGCGAAAATGGACAGGTGTCTACACTGTTTTAATGGGTGCAAGTCTTCGCGGCAGTTTAGGCCGGGGTCCGGTTTTCTCGGAGCGCGGTAGCACGGGCGGTCGGTGAAAGTAGGCTGCTCCATAGAGGAGTGTCGTCGGTTTCCATGGGGGCCCAGACAGCGAAAACCTCAGCATGGTAATTCGTCCTGCCGACGACGCCAAGTGTAGTGATGCTAGGTATAAGAGGACAGGGTATCCCTAGCCAGGTCAGCCTATGGAACGGGTACTCGTTGGTACTCACGTGTGTTGTTTCCGTAGAGATAGAAGAAGAGCAGGTTTATTCCGTTTTCGCGTGATGAACGACTGAGAAGGCGGGATGGCACAAAGCCATCGGGAACCATCCCTGGTTCCCACCTAAGATACCGCCTTCCAAGTACTACCAATACGATTCTTATACCTGATACCAGGTATTTACCAAACGTTTCCACATCATGTCAGCAGTACCATAACACAGATCCGAGAGCATTGTGCCGGCCACAAGAGCTCAAACGACACCGGCGTCGGGTAGAAGGGAGCTCCAGTTCCTTGTGTTGCCGAGCATGCCTTCTGTTTCGTCATACGAATCGGTGGGGCAAAATACCTTTGGTTTTGAAACGTATCTTCATTCTGGGCTGATCTTTTTTATTGGTGATTCTACGATTTTTTTCTATTTTTTTTTTAACTTTTCATAAATTTCGGGGAAAACTCAGATGCGGACCCCTGTAATACCACAGCAGAGTCGACAGAATATTGAATATTTGCTTCAACGTGATGAAAACAACTGACTCTGCTGCAGTACAGTATTGAAACTTCACGTAGCATCGTCTACTGCCTACACCTTTCTGCTGTAGGTGCACCAATCCAGAACAGTGCAGTATTACTGTCACAAGATCAGGAACACCACACCGAAACCATGCAACCCAACTCTGCTGCGCCAGGGCTAGGCTGGTATGTACTGGTGGTGTCCTTCTGAAGCGAAGGCGTGCGGTATGTGCAGGAGCATCCTGCAAAACGTTTTGTGCAGGCTGTGTGTGGTAAATTTCTACCTCGCCCGTCAACCCAGACCAAGCCAACCCCAGACATACCCCTAACCCTAACCCTAACCCTAACCCGAACCCCAACCCTTTGGGGGGCACGAGGTCGGCAGGGGCAGCCACGCGGCTCCGCCGCGTGTTTTGATGGCGTTTTTCCAAAAACATACATACATGCGGCCCAAAATACCAGCCTCACCCATTAAAACCGGCATCCTGCACAAAGCATTTTGCAGGATGCTCTTGCACATAGCACGCGTCTGAAGGGAAGGGTGTCTGTACAGATGTGGAGGCCTAGGCCGCCCTCGGTAAGGCGGTAGACCGCTCTATTGAGAGACCATCCCGCAGTAAGGCGGTCACCGCCTTACTGCGGGTTCCGGTCGTGCCAAGCGATTTTGACCGCCTTATATCGGGATACCGCCTTTCTCAGACCGCCTTATTGAAGGACCCCCACTCTGTATGTATATAATACGTATCATACCTGGTACATATTTAATAGTCGTCACTCAGATCCGGGGTCACTACGATGCATGTACGTATATTAAAAAAATTAAAAAACAGCAGCTGTCACTTGAGAGTTTCGGACTCGCATTTTATTTTTATATTTAATTAAGGAAAACACCTCAGGTTTTTGCCCCGAAATTAGAAGTACGCCCCCGTTCTGTGGACCGGTCCCGAAAGTCCTGTGGAATTTCATCTTATTTCTGAAAGGAGGCGTCCAGATTTAGAAAAATACAACGAATAGACCGCTTTAATTCAAAAAGTTGGAGTATCTCTCAGAAATAAGAAATAAGTGGAGGTGATTGCTCCTGAAAAGCCTGAGTCGACCCAGCCACCTCGGCAGGGTAAGAGGCCTGCAGCCCCCACCCCAAAGGCCCTGTCCATTGTTTGAGCAACAACCACAGTCACGAGAGGTAGCAAGGGCCAATGACCGCGTGGGCCTCCGGGCATCTGGCAATCTACGTGCCTGGGTGTGGTTCTTGATTTGGCGACAAACGAGTCGGCGGATGATGATGGTAACGAGGATGAAGCCGCATGTGGGAGTACACCAGGGGTGGAAGCATGTCAAGCAGGCGAAGCAAGCGGTGAAAGGAGATCGCACACCCGGGGGCCTTCGCGCTCTGGCGCTTGCGACCATAGGTGAGAGGAGTGTTCGCTGTTGCAGATGTGGTTTATATGTCGCTCTTGCCGGTAGTGAGTGGCTCTGTTTGTCCTTTTTTGCTCTGCCCTACCGCTGCAATTCTTGTGTACGTGAAGCGATTCCAGCCAAGCAAGCAAACTGCCAAAGAAATACAGCAGGAGTAGTAGTAGGCTCTCGATGTGGCACCACGATTGCTGCTGCTGCTGCTGCTGCCGCTGCCGCTGCTGCTCCTTCCTGCTCCTGCTTCTGGACCATTTGTCACCGCTTTGTTGCTGCTATTGCTGCGTCTGCTGTGGCTGCAGTGGCTGCTGCTGCTGCTGCTGCGGCCATTGTTACATTGCCCTCTTGTCTCAGTTAATTTTGGCTCGTTTTGTTTTTGTTTTTGCTCATCCCTGTTGTGATATTGGAATACCACAGACGGTGGCATGTATGATATTGATACGAGTACATATTTGTATGGGTATTCATGTATTCATGATACCATATACGTACAAGGTATATGATACTCGATCGTGTTACTACAGCAGTCAGTCGTGGTCCCGCAATAGTGCGGTGGGTTGCCAGAACATTATTTATATCTGCACTAAAGTGGGACCCCGAACGAGCCCGGGTTAGTACTGTACCGCACTATCCACTGTAGGTGTCTGACATGCCGCGCTATCCTGGGGTAGAGCATTAGTTTAATATGACATCCTGCTGGTCCTCCACAGGTTGCCCACACCCTAGCCGCCTCGAGGGGGTCCTTGTCTGCCCTACGGCACAGTATATCATGGCCACGATGGGGCCACGTCCAGCTGAGGGCTGATGTGCTGCTGCCTGCCGTTGTGCACTTCTGCCGTCCTGTACAGAGTTGCTGTAGTAGGTAGTCACATGGAGCCGTGGCGTTCCAACCATTGTGCGGTGCCCGCACTATTAAAGTGACAGTCCCGTCATAGTGTAGTCCCGAAATAGTTCGCCAGTAGCGCTGTGTACGTAGCGCAGTCGTGGTCCTGAAATAGTACAGCTTGCTTCTTCGTACCGGGGGATGCAGGAGCGTTTTCCCTGTCACCGGCGTGCTATCTCATCTTATTTCAGAACGTTAAAAGCTTTTATCTTGACGATTCCGATGCAAAACGCTCCATTCCCGTTTGCAGGCCTAAACAATGAAGTTTGGAGCGTGACCGGAAGAAAGCTGTCCGCTACTGAGAAGTGGGGAAACTCGCACGCAGACTTAAACAAAGAGCCACCTCTCAGGGTATTTGTCGAGAAGGAAGCCCCATAGAGGCGCATTTCGCCTCACTAGTCGCCAGTTACAGACCGACTAGCAGCGAGGCCGTTTGGACGTCCTGTGGTGGTGGTACTGCTGAAAGGGTTTCCGATTGCGAAGGAGAGAACCTGGTGAGAAAGTAGTAGTTTTATCTACCTCGCAGAGCATACTTCTCGAAGCGAACACGATTGGCCTGACACAAATGGCACGATTCCAGTAAGTATTGCTGTTGGCATACCAGGTATACCACCATGTTCGGGTTCATTGTGTTATCATCAAACCTATGTCCAATTTCCGACGTTCCAAAATATGGAGGGACATTTTCCAGGCTGCCATACCTAGATCTCCGCCGACAACCCGACCGGATGAAAAATCTCAAACGAAGTGGTGCAACGGTAGATATTTTCTTCAGGCACGCCACCTTTAGCAGGAGCAGCAACTTGCAAGAGGAGCACCAGAGAGTGCCAAGGTGGTAGTCCAGCAGCCACACAAAAAGACCGATTTGGAACGGAAAGTAGGGCTGGCCGCACTTAGAGTTTTTCTGCTTATGAGGCATGTGTGTGCAACCAACGGTTGGGTTGCTCGCCACAGCAGCGCGCGCGACTGCTACTATACGAAACTTGAGGATATTCATATCACAAAGATAATCAGCAGCACTACAGTAGCCAATCCAACCCCGTACAGCATATATAGATACTATGCGTGCCGCAGGCGGATCCGAAGCAGCCATAGCTTCATTGCAGTGTGCTTACCTATTCGAACATAACTAAGTTCAAGGTTTGAACAAGCTTTATCCTATGTGTTACTGGTCCCACTTCTTTCAAAAATACACAATCTTAAGGGCGCCGCGGCGTGTGATTGTGGAGACAATTTGGAAGGGAACAATCCGTAGTAACTAATATGTTTCCTCCAAAATAGCTCTGCCCACTACCACAACATAGAGTCTGCGTCAAGCAACGCGTACACCCTGGCGGCAGTTGCAACACGTGTTTGATGCGTCAACGTTGTCGTACTGCACCGATAAGTTCGTTTTAGTGCCTGCTGGGGGATTCTACTCGGCGGTCGTTCCTCAAAGCACCCCTGACGTACGGAAACTTGCGTGCGCTTGTTTGTTCGGTGTTTCAAGAGCAGCGCATTAAACAACAGTAGGACCACAATAGCAAGCTTGCAGCCGATCATGCCAGCCACCGCGTGGAACCTCAACACAAGCTTTAGAATGTGATGTACATAAGCAGCAGCCAGCCCCGCTGTGGTTTCCAGCTGGGGTTACCCAATTTGTGTTGTGATCGCACTTTGCGGTTAGACTGAATCAACCAGTGCCTGGCCGCCGCTGCATTCCCTTGTTTTGTTTTCGCGAAGGATTAAGTGTTGCTCACGGCAGTGGACGCGAAACCAACAGCTCACAAGGACCGCGACAAGACCAAAGAAGACAGATAGATAGTGTGCCGTCGTCAACGAAGCCAAGATTGGCTATTTCGCCACCAACCCGCGTGAAGCGAGCCAGTCTTCGTCGTTCGAAGAGCCCCGGGCCAGCGATGGACGCGCGCTTGCTCCACACCGCCTTGTATTCGTTGGCGTTTGGCACATTGTATTGAGGAGCGACGAGAGAAGAACTTTGTTTTGCTGGTTGTGCCGCAATATTCTGGCATGATCCCGTTGTTTGTGTGTTTTTGAAGTGTCGCTGCAACAGGTGGTTTCCTCTGGCGTTTGGTGCTATCATAACGAGAGGAAGAAGGGCAGGGTTAGTTGGCCTGCTGCTATTGCTGCATTATTCAAGAATAAAACCATCTAACCGGTATTAATTATGCGTGTAAGTACCGCAACAACGCTCGGTTTCGGTCGGCTTTTGGTACGAACTTTCAGGGACGGGTAGAAGGGGGGAGTGTTTTGTGCATCACTGCTGCTGCGCAAGTATTCAACCACAAGCATTCAACTGAAATTAAAACATGAGGCCGTTGATTTCTCCAAGTATGACAACAAAAGGCGTGGGCATCCGTCTGCGGTAGGCACGCCCTTTATATGGGTGGCACCAAGGCTCCGTGTTTCGCGAGGGTTGCGCTTTCTGAGATTATACGTGCATGAAAAAAAAGCATGCTCTTCAAGTACCGCTGCCAACCTCGATATTTGGCTCACACCACACCGATGGAAGCTTGGGGCACGTCAGGCGCCTACATTCCAATGTACCCCTCGAAAATGGGCAGCTGCACCCGCAACTCTTGCGATGTCTCGTCACCCCCTCACAAGCACTAGTCAGTGCAGATTGGCACCACATGTGTTGGCTGCCGGACAACGCTAATAATATTTTATGCTGCGGCTCGATGCTTATGAACGCTCAGTCGACTTCTTCGGTATAAACGAAACTGTCACACACCAGTAGCCCGTGTGTATGCACATTGAACCCGGTAAACTCATGCATCAGACGGCCGCCCGCAGCTGCGTTTAAAACAAGCGCTATGTGGTTGCTCAATCCGTATTTCGGGTCTTTAGAGACAGCATAAACCATGGATAGCCCTGAATGCATCGAAAGGACGAGCTTTGCATTTATTTGCACAATTCGATGGTACACCATATGAATGGCCTGACAGACTGTTCGGCATCGAAAAAACTGCAACTGGTAACTGCTCAAGACTGTGCAATATGCAAAGGCAAGTATCTATCGCGGCGTGCGTCTACCACCGCGCTGCTTGGGCCAACCGTGAGATCGCGTCGCGTAGTTGGCGTCACCACTCTGTGGACTCCATGGCTAAGCAAATGCGAGGTTACACGCCACCCACACGCCAGACAGAGTAGACCCAGTAGAAATCAAACAGAGACTCACTATGTAGCATATGTAAACCACGTGTTTGGTGAGCTGACCTATCATAAAAAGGCTTACGCAGGACCTGATGGCATTACCCATGCTATGGGGGTGTGCTTGACTTTGTGTGTAAGGTCTAGAATCTATGAGAGCCTCGCTGCTGTGCTGACATGAGGTATAAGGTTGAAGCACCCACCCGTTCGAAAGCACTCCGCGTCGCGCAGACTTCGCTTGCGGTGGGACTACAGGCCAATCACAATGTGTTGTCAGGCCACATTGTACTTTGAGCCGTCAGCTGCGTGTGGACTATGCGGTACCAGTACGCACATACATCTATATGCTCCTATTTGAAGGGCCCCGCTTATTTCTAGATCTTAATTCTAAATCTAAATTCTAAATCTGAAAAAACGCGAGTCCGAAACTCCCAACTATGCATGTACGTATAAAAATTTGTATTATTGGATGAGCTCAGCAAAACGTCAGTTCTCGACGCTCGTGACTTCTCGACGCTCGTGCCTCGCCCTCCGTTTTCATATAGGAAAACTTGAGTTCTCGACGCTCGTGCCTCGCGCTCCGTACCCCCCGACGTGATGAATGTTTTGAATTTTTACATCCAAGTTCTTCTAGTGTTTATCCACTTAAGATACGCGTTCGTCCCTTGTCATCGTAATTGTTGGCCTTAACCTTATTCCTCTCGCCGGCGGCCTGGGCCGACGCCGATGTTCCCTTGTACCAGTATATGATATCATACGTACTGCTGTAAATTAGGCTCTTCTCCCTCCTTCCCCACTGCATCGTATGGTTTTAGACTTGCATCGTTATTGCGAATGGACTTTAGCCCTTTCTTCCTAAGGCACGTCCTTCCGTCAAAGCACCCATCCAAACGCTTCACCCGCAAAGCCATGCAAAGTCCCGCCTAGCTACGGACATCAACACGTCGTCGGTGGTCGCTGATGACATGCCCCTTGGGTGGCAAGAAGTGTCGCTTAAGGATCATTCCCTCGGCCTTCAAATCGGAAAGCGCCGTGAGGCCCTTCAAAACGTTTGTGGGATACATGCATCGCCGCGGACCCTCGCCACGGCAATGTTGATGTTTCCGCCACACAATCCAGCGCAGAAGTCGAGGTAGTTATAATATCATCTATTCCCAGGGTCTGCAGGACTGTTCAGTTATATGCTGTACAACCGACAGCATGTACAAGCAACAAGCAGTACGCCGAGCTCACGCAGTACGCCGAGCTGATTGTATCCGCATCGCGCGTGCGCGGGGGGGGGGGGTCAAAGATTTTATTGTTTTATTGACGGAACGATATTGACAGTACTAACGACTGGACACGACGGTAAAACCGTCGTCAAGATGAAACTGTCGTGCCGTCCCGTCCCGTCGACAATTTTACCTACCGTTAACTCGTACCATCCCGTCCCGCCCATACAATGTGTCCCATTGCACTTTACCGTCCCGTCCTGTCGAGAAAATGTCCCCTTACCGTCAGGTCCTGTCGACAAAACCTGCCACTACCGTCCCGCCCCGCCGTCAAACACTTTCCCTACCGCCACGTCCCGCCATTGTGGTCACTCCTTTTCCCGTCGAGATATAATACCGTCAATACTGATACTTCTTCTGCCCGTCGAAGATGTCCGGATTACGATGGTTGTCACGGACGGCCGTCTAGACTTGATGTCCGTCTAGACTTGATGTAAGCTGAACATTAATATTATTAACCATTCACGAGATGATACCGTCCCGTCTCGCCGAGAAAAAAATGATGTGCCGTCCCGTCCCGTCTACAAAAAAGTACCGGCTCGACATATATTTACCGTTTCCGTCCGTCATGAAAACAAAGTCAGTGTACTTTACCGTCCCGTCCCATCTAGATATTTTACGCCAACCGTCCAGTCACGTTCCGTCCCTTCCAGCCAACTATAGTTTTCATTATTTTACCGTCCCGTCACCATTTATTTTCCCGCCAAAAATGTCAAAACAGTCCCGTCCTATCCCGCCTCGAATATTACCATGTTCGTCACAACTGTTGGTCGTACGTTCGTCATAAGTCGCACCCATGTCTGATGTGTCTGATCGTGCGAATACGTACGTGTGATTTGTGTAACTGGAATATGCGGCGGGATTTTAGTTTCCCCGGGTGGGTTTTGGTAAGGGTATCATCTGGGACGGAGGGGTGAAGCCCCCTCTGTTCTCCGTTCAGTTGTACTTGACTTCGGTCACTTCATCATCACGGTGGTTTCTAATATACACCTTGGGACAACATCTTCTCTCTCGCCTTATGGCAACCTCCGGAGTGTTCTCCAACTGCACCTCGTAACCGAGACAACCCCTTGCACGACTTGATTAATTATACAAGCCCTGAAAAGCGTTCAAGAAGATAACTAAAAAATAATGCTGCATTTAATTGATATATATGTGCTTGAGGAGGGGACGGGATATATTTTGGCCCAAAACATCCAGACGTTTGCAAAACGATCTTTGAGAAAACGTCACTTTACTTGTGAGATCGACTTTGGACAGAAGAGGTAGCTTGGTTGGGAGTCTGATGTAGCCTTAGGAAAAGTCTGCGCAGTTTCTTATTCTTCTTCAGTGCAAAGTGAACACATCTAAAGTGTGCCGATCCCTTGCAGTTCCCCACGTGCTGATTATTATTTCTGCATCGAATTAAGCACAAATTCTTAGCTGTCAGTTCATAATTTTCGCAACGTCGCAGCCTCAAATTCTGAATTATGAGATTTTTAACATCTGTCGCGTACTGTAAATAAATGATCGCGAAAAAGATAGTCCGTTTTCACAGGACAGGCTCCAATAAAAAAAAAAACTCTGGAGTAAAAGAATATCTCACGGAAACAATAATACACAAAATACAAAGTACAACGTAGTACTCGTAGCTTAAAAAACAGCAGCTATTATCGTATTTTTTGTGTGTTTGTGTTCGAACCTGTTAGCCTTGCTTGAAAAAATGCGAAACCGCACTCCCCGCCGGGACAAATGGAGAGCACAACCGAGACCACCCCCGTCAGGGTTGGGAGACGCGAGCACAATCGGGCACGACGAGGAAATACGGCACTCCTTCAACATCATCGTGCTCCTACTTATTATGTCAATATGTGGAGGGTAGGGTTTGGGAAACATTCGCATCATAACACAGTATCGTCGCACGCGTGCCTATGGAAGACATGTCAGGGGTTGCATCCATTGGAGGGTCTTCCTGACTACCTGCTGTACACGAGACAATACACCGAGTTTCAGAATCTCAGGAGCGTCCTGGTGACCCACTACCCGAGTTCACCTCCTCATATTCTCCACCTACTACTGCGGAGGGCTCCCTCCTTTCCTACATAACACCATAGAAAACCGTGCAGCCCCTGGTAGCGGGTCAAGACTACTGCTCCACTTGAGACCTCTTTGAGCGTAGGAGCTCCATATTGGCATCAACGATGATTGTTCAACTCGCGCGGGTAAAGCCCAACGACTCCGAAATTATCTCCAAGAAGTATACACGCTGATGTGGACCCAAATCGGGTACCACTCAGCGAGTAGTAATAGGTAGGTTAGCGTCCGTTTTAGACACCCAAGACCCAGTGGGTCAGATCGGACTCCGAGGGATAACAGTGACCGTATGACGAGCTCTCAACCTCTGACGAGACAGGATAAGATGCGTACAGCGGCATGTTTTTTTCTGTTAGTAGTGTAAAGAGAGCACGTTTTATCTGACAGCGGGGATATCCAAGCTGTGAAGGATCTGTGCAGCAGGCCTACTAGTCAGCGTCAATGTGCGTTAAGATTGCAGCAACTAAGAGGTCATCTATCTGGATCGAGAGAGAGCAGAAACTCAATGCGTAGACCATATCGAAGGACACCCCAGTGTTTATCACGTGTAGTACCTCAAGTACCACACGTGACCCGATTAACTACTCGCAATAACGGTTCATCTTACAGAGCACCAGAGCACAGTTATATGCACCATATTCAACGTTATGTTTCGTTCAAAGTGTCGCCGTGAGGTGAATACCCAGAACTTCTGACTGCATTACATGTCTCCTCTAAACGGGTACGTGATCTCGCCGGACTCAGAAGTGTTAATATATATATATATATATTGCAATTGACGTGCCTTTTATTGCCGCAGGTAAACTGCATCAACGTCCAACCATGAAAACTACAGGAATGTTAGGTATTCCACCAAGCGCGATCAACCTTCGTAGCGCAGATGAATGGTGACTTGTGATCTTAGGACGCGTTCGTTTGAATGCTACATTCGAAACGTCACGCTACAAGTAGAAACACCACTAGTTTCGCCCGACCCAGAACCAAAACAAGATACAGCTTGGTAACAGTATACTGGGAACGTTTGAAGTCAGGATTGGCGGGTATGCAGTAGAACGTTCGTTGGCCAATTTTATCACCAAGGCGCAAACATCGCATCGCTTGCACGAATCTTGTACGTAACACATACACATACCTCAGTGCTCAGTCGTTGCAGTGAATGAAACGTTAGAGTCGGTACCACTTGCGTACAGCGCGATTCATAGCTGACAGCTAGGCCCTGACCCATTTGGTGTTGTTTTTGTTTTCGTGCCCACGTTTCCGTAATGGCACGAGTCCAAGCAAGCCCACTATGACACCAGGGTTTGACTATTTTCCCAAAGTTTTGGCTCAGGTTTTGGTAGTCACAAGCCACCTTTTTGGGGACCGTTCACGTTTTATTGGTTGGTTTTACGCAAAAGACGCGTGCTATGGTAGAGGTAGCACTTTTTCGCTGAATCGTTTTCTGAACGATCGGGCTCCTTAACCCAAATTCGTCGGAATTTCATTTTTGTGACGAATAATGTTTCAGAGTATACTTCGGTCATGATATTTCGCATCCGGAAGCACTTTTATTTTCCTCCAAATTTTTTTTTCGGTGAGGTATGACGCTCCTTAAGTGAGGAGCTCAGAAAAAATATGGTGCACCTCTATCGTAGCATGCGTCAAAAGAGCGAACTATGGCACTAGGGTTTGGCCATTTTTCCAGTGTAACTTCTTCGTGTTTTCGGGTGTATTTAGTCACATAAGCGGGGTGTGTGAACATAAAACAACTGCTGAATTGCTGAATCGTATGCATATAAGTCAATCGCTTGCATGCTGTTTAAGTATTCAGCGAAGTTCCCGATGCCGACTGGGCATCTAGCCCGGGCTTTCAACGAGCCCAGCGCCAAAACTAGGGGTGGCATAGGCTGCCTATGGCATATTTTCTCTTGTTTTGCCACCTCTTGTGCCCACAATCCTTATGGCACGTGCCTACTTCAGCTTATGGCTTTGCTTATGGCACAGAGAGTCAATTATGTCAATCGCTATGCCCGCCAAATGGGTTAGGGCCTACTGACAGCGTGCCTACAGTAGTCCACTACCACTTCCCACGTACAGTATCACACAACCATTGCAGACAGGTACATTGTTGTTTACCAAGAAGTATGATATGGTCTGCACGTATGTGCTACGATACAATTCCCCGGGAATCCGATTTTCAGCGAAGTCGCATATATATACGTATGGTTTGCTTAAAACTTTCCCACGCACCGTTATTTCGTGTTGCTAAGGGACTAAGACGACAACAATAGAATACTACTGCTAGTTCTGATGCACGCAACTTCTCGCGTTCTATGTGAAGACGTCATGAACACCTTGATGACGAACGTGCGCCTTTTCTACACAACACCGTAGAGGCCCGCCCAGTGTTCGCGATTTTCCTCATTGAGCACTCTGAAGGATGATCATGGGGCACTATTCCGACGTCGTTTGTATGGTGTCCACTCACCCACTACACAGACGAAATATCAATACCTGTCACTGTACATTGAGAAACACCACGCGAACGTATTTCGTCGGATGCAAAACAAAATTGGTATAACTTGGCTCAGGGTCGACGAAATGGTGGACAATACACATGCTCTCCAAACCAACTGAATTCCGAGCACGTTGCCTTTCCGCAGCTCAGGCAGCGGCATTCATCTGCCTCAGCGGCCTTAATCTACCGCAGAAAGTTCGAGTTTCAGATTGGACATCATGTTACAAACATGCAACGAGCGAACGCTTCGCGTTGTTGGGGGGTACGAGTGGACACCGATCTCGTGTCAATGGTGTTAATGATGGCATAATTCAATAACACCTGTTGGGTTATCATTTATGGTCGGGTACAGCCGTGACCCTTGTGGCACACCTGGAATCAATGTCTCCGACCCCAATACACCAACGCCCACCGAGTGTGCGCAGACACCTACGGTACCCCTTCCGAGTCAGTCGATGTCCCTCTGCTTTAGTGGTTGAAAATGAAGACTAAAAATGGCAGTAAGGTAACAGAGCAAGTGGCCTACATGGGCGCAGATGCCTGTTGCTCGCGCACAGGCCGCAATGCTTCTCTTTCACGGGGTAGGTTTTTCCGTTCCACCCTTTATCAGATATTCCACGCCTCAACCAGAAATGTATACTACCACACGGCCTGCAATTAAACACCGCAACACGTTTGGTCTAAACTCGGCGTCATAGAAGACGCAAACTCCCTTCCTGGTAACCTTCAAGCCCTATACGAGTATGAACGTACTAGCGAGGCGGACTGTGATCTTACGGGCATAGGGTTGGGATTATGATTGAAGTGGGTCGGGCAACAAATCAAACAACAATCAGTCGGTTCGCTAAACTGAGGCAACACGTGGTGTGTACCAGAAAATTACGTAGGGCCCCGGCGTCTGTTGCGCGGAGCGCAACAGGAAGTGGAAGACGTGTCAGCCTCCCGCAGAGCCGCCGGAGGCCAGAGCACTCGAGATCGCCCCCTACACAGAACTACGCATAAATTCAAACTACTGTCCCTCAAGTCAATCTTAATGATATTTCACCTGCCCATACTTATATACCTGGTAGCATATACCCCACCCACGTCCACTGGTCCAAGAGTCAAATAACAGACGAACCCTTCGTGCCTCAGAGCATCGTCGATAGTACACACTACCTGATACACCAGGAGTATTATAGAAGCAAAGGCATTTGAATGAGGGTACACACCTTAACCGTATGCAATGTCTCCAGAGGCTATCACACCTGGAACGTGCGGTGCGGTGTCAGTCTAACACTGTTAGACGTGCCGCCGTGTGAGCTCCTTCTTGACACTGCCCGATGCCCTACCCCCGAAGACACTTGTGCACCGGATGTACACGAAACTGTGGACAAACACCTTTTATTTATGAAACCCAGGACTCTATCATCACCATCAAATCAACACAACCGAAACACGCCTCTCAACTACAAAAATTTCTCGCCTCGACGCGAGGCCTTCGGATATGCATCTATGGTTTCACCTCCGGCGAAAACGACACGGGCAACATTGGTTTCGACTACAGACAAAAACGGGTGCGCGGCTCAAACTTTGTGTTTACGTTACACGCAACACGCCTTCTTGCGTCCGTTGCCAAACCGCAATTCCGACCAAAGTGTTGCGCCAGCACACCAGCGCACCAGCTAATTTAGCACGCTGGTTTAGATACAGCTCTCGGTCTTGGGGCGAATTCTTTGGCGTCCTCAAGACTGCGGTCGACCGATGCACACCTCTCAAACCTGGCTAGGAGCAACCTCCTAAACCAAGGGGTATGGTAACGTTCAAGGTGCAGCATCAAGAGAACCCGCTGAGTTTGCCTCGCTTGGGCCCAAATTCGAATCGCGACCTGATTTGCAGACCCGAAGCTCCAAACGAAGCCCATAAACACAAACGGAGCCTGAGAGCCGAGGAACTTCGCACGCACTGTGAAAATCTACTAAGCTGCATATAAGGAAGGCAAGACGCACAATCACCTTTTGCAACACCACACACGCGGCCTCGCAATCGACATCAAAACCGTTTCCCGCTGGAATTCGTTATTATTTACGCCAATGCATGAACTCGTGCCGTTCCCATCTCTGACCAAAGGGCGCGCCAATTGTCAGCAAATATGACCACCCAGGAATCTGTAGTGTGTGTGATTTAATAAGCAATTAGATACACTCCAGCTTTAACTTTAATCGAAATGGTTCATACTCAGCTTTGGGTATTACAATGTTGCGTAATACGCTGGTCCCTTATTATGGTCCCTTTTCTACACGCCACCTCATCTGTCGACGTGCATGTCAGTCAACATTCCGCAATGCATGCAGCAAATTGTCGAACCGCAACTTTGAAAGTGTCAGGTTTGTCCAACAGTAGCTTTCAAAACAATTACAAGAGGTAGACGAGGTACGTGATACCGTCGCATGGTTGCTGCAGAGCATGGGTGCAGCGAGCTACTGCTGCGCAGACGTACCTACCATTAGCACCCTTCTTCCTATATACGCGAATGCTTTCACTTCTACATTCGAGCAAGAACACCGGTCTTGCCGTCTTGATGCGAAAAAACAACAACTCAAAGACAATGTAGTCCCGTCGGCATTAGAACCGGGCGGCGTTTTTGTTTACCTACTCTCACTTGAGTGCCCGTGCGTATACATATCGACTGGCTGGCATAGGCTACCGGGAATGATAAAAACCTATCCCAAGACAACTGCTGTCCCTCGTTCCCCATCACGAATACACGTTACCGAGGCAGCGAACCACCCACAAACATATGCACAGAGTTAGCTCACGTGCGCAACGCAGCGATTGCAACGGTCGAGGCGATAATGCTGCAGAGCACCGCCAAAAACGACGCGCTCGCTGCTGTCGACGATTGTTTCAAAATCGATTTCGAGAGCGAGTTCGACGAGGCAGAAGGGGTCGCGCCGGATTCGAAGGAAGAAGGGATCGAGCCTAAACTATCTTCACCCACTACAGCCTCAGTCAAGGAGCTTATGGCCCCGTTGACGACCAGCGAGTAGCTCTGGAAGTCGGTGGTGAGCGACTTGGCCCACACGGACACTGTCCATGTACCGCTTTCGACCTCCGAACCCGGAACAATCACCCTTTCGTTCACGTTCACTTCGTCCGTCTCACCGGCCTCCCACATTGTGTACCTGGTTCCGTTGGGGGCGCTAACGGCCAGGTCAAGGTCGTGGACCAGCTGCTTGACAGAGAGTGAGGTGGCCGCGGGATCTATCCACGAGAGCGTGACGCGAAAATCCAAGCCCGCTGTGCCGTCTACCTCGAAAATGTACGTCTGCAATGTGAGCTCTGGTATGGAGGTGCTGGCGGCGTCGGCGACAAAAAGGACCAGACTCCCCTCCCCGTCCATCGGCATCCCCTGTTCGAGGTGGACGCGCCCGAAGCCGCGACGTCCGTCTGGCTCCGAGCTTTCGCCCATAAGGTTTGCGCTGTTGATCAACAACGCCTGTTTCGTGGGGATGATGGCACCAAGGCGTGCATATAGGGTTTGTGTTGGTTACGCATGTTGCTTTGTAGATGCTACTGCGCGTGTTGCTTGCCTTTGCTCATCAGCCCCCAACACAGCTTCAGTCATCCACGCTCCGGTGTAAAAAACCACTAACATCGTCTTTGGCATTTCTGCGCGCAACTGACTCTCTTTGATCCTTCGTACGTATTATGCCAGGGTACAGCGGTTCGACTCTGTACTCGAGCCGTGTATACGGCCCGTCAGCCGAACCCAAACAGGAAGTAAACGCCAAAGGCATCGCGCTCCCGATATTGACCACCCTCGGCAAGCCAACATCGTTGCCTCACCTTTACGGTTGCCGAGGAAGGGGAGAACCCCTCGCACAGGAAGGCTTGGTCGCAGAAACCTCTCGCCGACACATCGGTGGCGTAGAATCTTGCATCAACGAAGTATTGCCGTATCTGGAATGGTCAAAGTGAAGCATTTGATGTTTTGGAGCCACCGTGAAAGCAACACAACTACCTTGGAGGAGTAAAGTCTAGCGCGACGCGAGGAGCCCCGAGGTTGTGCTCGCGTGGATAACATCGCTCGCGGCGTTCTAGCATGGACAATTAGAACACATTCAGTGACAACGATAGAAAGCTTTTGGTTCTCACCATTGCCGCCGCGCCTGCCACGATTGGGCACGACATGGACGTGCCACTGTACGCATACAGCCTGCAGGAATGCCCGTCTGTTCCGTCACCGGCAGCGGAGTATACCTGCGAAGCGAAACGGCACATGGAAGTATGAGGGAGGCCACAAGCCAACATTGGTCACTCTACGACTTCCGTTGCTTGCGACGAATGACATAATGGCAGAGAAAGGACCCGCAAACATCTTTACAGCATGCAGGATTGGGAAGCCGTTTGAGGCTCAGGCCATCGCTGCTGCCGTTCACACAAAAGTCATGCGTCTCTCTAGCTCTCGATTCCCACGGAGAATTGGTCCGCACACTTACCATGTCGCCTGGTGCGACGATTTCGGGTTTGATGCGATCATCCCGGGTAGGGCCATAGGAGCTAAAGACAGCCACCGTGTCGATGTCAGCGGATCCGTTTGTGCCGTCCGCCTCTGTACCATCTTCAGCGGTGGCCGTCTTTCGCGTTTGACCCGACGATGTAGCCCCGACTGTAAGAACATTCTTACCAAGTCCCGGGCTCCCTACGGTACAAACTTCGCGGCCGTCGTTGATGTCGCCGGAGTTGCCAGCGGAAAATATAAGCAGGTTCTCCGGGTTCTGTTGGGATATGGCAGGGGACAACCGGAGACGGCGACAACAAACATACAGAAGTCAACCCAGGAGGTTCAAATCACCTATGCCGCCTTTTGCAGGGTATGGCTTGCAGGAGATTGTGTCAAGCATTGCAAAGTGCCCTTGATTGCACTCTAAAGGGGTGGCAGGCGCCAGTCAGCCCGTCTTCGAGAATGGCACCATCACCACGGTCGCTTGGCAGACATAAATGGGACCAGTTCAGATGTGACTCACTCCACAACGCTTGAAGCACCTGACGACTTCACTAATAATCGCCAGCTCACCGTGTACATGAATTCGTCGTACTCCACCTCCATCGAATATAGGGTGCACACGCTGTCGCCGCCATAGGAGTTCGAATGCAGCTTGCATCCGGCGTCCATGCACGCTTCCCACAACCCATTGCCGACCAAAAACGAGAGCCCACTGTTTTCTACAAATACATCGAAGATCGCCACCTTGGCACCTTGGGCCATGCCCCCATGATCTGTCAGGGTCTCGCTCACGTCGTCTCCCAGGCACACGTCCGTGGTCGCGGCATCGCAACCGAACATCGGACAGATCCGGTCGATGTCGCTTATTCCGCCCAGCTGGTAGTAGGAAGATACTAAGTCATCGATGGAGAAAATAGCGTCGACGTCAATGCACCCCCCGACGCAGCTCAACTGATCCGCGTCGCTGCACGTTACCGTATCAGCTGGCCTGGTCAACGTTGCGCCCGCCGCCGATCCTGCAGTGTGAGTACCGTGTCCGGCCGCGTCATCTTGTTCAAACGAATCACCCGGTATCCAGTATACAAAGCGGCCATCGCTTGTGGAAGATGTCCTAGTGGCTAAGTCCGGATTGACCAGATTGATGTATTGGACGATCTGCCACTCGCCGGCCAATTCCAACGCGAAACGCGTGTTTGTTAAAACATTGTTGTATGCGTGGAGCGTTCATACCTGGCACATACATGGGACATTCGTGAAATATCGCGCGAAGTCCAATAGGGTACCAAGTAAATACCTTCACAAACTGTGCACACCGCGGAATCACACTCACGAAACTCTCCAAGTGTCTTGACTCCTTGGTTTAGGCGTCTCGCACTGTCTAAGAGCTCTGGATGGCGCGTTTGTGTAAATGTGGGATGCGTGTTACCGGTTCCGGCTCGCGAACGATTCGCAAATCGGTAAGAGCTGTTCGGAAGCATAACGGTTCTCGAAGGTTTAGAAACATCCCCTAGATAGAAACGCCTCCACGTACATGACGGAAACCTCCGGTTTTTACGTATTTCAACAGGGGATATTAGCGATCCATTCACTACCACGATTGGTCCCGCTATGGGTTCACACAATTCGTCCTTTTGCGGTTTTCCCGGTCGGTTCGCACTTCAAATCTGCGGTAACGCGCATCCCTAGTGTAAACGCATCGACACGCCCTTCTTGAATTTTTGTTTGGATACCCATCGCCCGAATAGACTGACTCCGAGCGAAATTTGATCAAACGTCGATCTCTTTTTAAACCGTAGCGCAAATATTATGAACCGTGTTTGCGCAATATTTTGGCCATGCACGCATATGTCGGTCATACGCACAACGGCCGACAACGACATGGAAGTTCTCGGAGTCACACGTACCTTGCGCCTATTGATATCGAACGAAAAATCTCCACCCGTGAACTCCGAGACCGCCGTGGCCGTGGATGATGACGTGCCACTGTAGAAGAAGGTCGGAAACAAACCCAAACTTTCGAAGTAGTGCCCGTGCTTCACCTCCAGCCCATTATCGTCTTCAAAAAAGCACGACGTCTCATCTAGGCCGGTGTCTACAACCTGGTGCGGCGGTTGGATTTCGTTGGTTCAGGCACGATCAAATCAGCCATGCAGCCTGTCAATGTCGATGCCAATTGTTTTTGCTCTTGTAGTGCGTGCGTGCTCCACCGACATGCACCTTATGATACGACGTCTGTGCGAGTAGCCACCACCACTTCATGGCTCTCGTTTTGCGGTGAGTTTGCAGCTCCTGGAAAGACACGAATGGCATACGCGCCTTTAGAACCATTCGAACAGGCACGATACTTGCCCGCACCCCTATCCAAGGCCCTCAATATACCAGATCGGTAGATACCAATTATACCAGGCTTCGTTTATACGCTGAGGGGGTGGTAGCGATACATCCCCTTTCATTTACATACAGTATGTGCGGTCCATACCAGGTGTCGACATGCAAGTAGGAGGCTTTTATATACCCTAATGCGCACAGTTCGTTTGGCATGCTTTGGAGTTTGAAAGAGCCTATATATGCAGAATCAGCGGTGTTGATTCGGCTTTCGTTGGAGCATAGACAGCATACACGGGGGACAAAATGGCAGCAAACCTGTTTTCCCGATCTGTATCCAGTACAAAACACACAGCCAATAAGCAAAATAGCAGAATATATGAAATCCTGGCAGGAAGGTTGCCTTTATAGAACCCCCCCACCTGGATGACCTCGCCAGTGCCATTCAGCCCTGCGTCTGTCAGCGGCGTAGACGTCACCGTAGCCGTCTGGATGTTCGCACGAGCAGCCGCGTTTAAAAGGTCCTGCGCGTGCCATGGCATAACCCTCAAAACCTCAAGCCTCCCCGCCAAGAACGAAACGAGGCCCATGAAGCACGCAACATGCAGCTCTACCGCTTCTTCTGGCTGTCCGCCTACCCCACGTCCATTGTAGAGGAGGTGGTCCAAGCCTGTGTACGGTCGCGGAGTACGAGGACGGCGAGGAAACATAACGGGACAGAGAAGCGCTTAGATGCGTGCTACAGAAAGGACGAGGTGCGTACTGAACCTGGGGATACATTATGTGATATGGATGTGGTTCCCAAGCCACCCATCCGGGCCTCGCGTGCAGCTTGATACGATCGCTGTAACATTGCGATTTTCAACGAATATACAACCCAAGGCATGTGCAGGGGGTATAAGTAAATACATATGCAACGACGTTTCGCCCAGAACATCGCTTAGGCGAAAGTACTCACGCCAGATGAGCCGATAAGACCAATGTTGAAAAACAGCAAATCACAACTCTTCAGAGTCACGCAGAGCTCCACCGCACATATGACAAACGCTTTCCGGTCGTGATCGCGTAGAGCCCAAGGTTATTTAATATATGCGTTTTGACCGCATAACCCACTGGAGGCTTGACCAAATCAGAAGTGTTTGATGCACATTGTTGTACCACCTTCTTTTCGGCTGGCAGAGCGTCTTGCAACCGAACATTAGTACGAAGTACAGCCGTATATCGTACCAGGCAACATTATATTAATTAACCATCCTGGTGGCGTTACACGTCCCCACAGCGTGAGGCACAGCGAGTTCCTGTGTACCTCCAGAAGTATAACGTTCGTTTACCAGCAGTACCGCATTATTTGAAGTACCTCGTGGTGTTTAGGGTAGGAAATGTTCTGCCAACCCCCGCAAAGCCGTTCTCGTTATTCACGCGAATAAGAAAATAAGCGTGGAAAATGTTTTTGGTTTCAGTATATGAACATGCTTCGGTTCAAGTTATGGTGCTAAACCTATAGGCATCTACATGTTGGGACTTTTGGGCAGTGCCGCGGCAGTGCTTGTGGCATGCAACGACATGTCGTGGTAGCCATGGCATACCGTGGAACGATTGCCGCGGCAAGGCCTGCGTCAAGGGCAACGGCGACCCTCACGGCACGTCACAGCCAAGCCCCACGATAACTGGCATGCCCCACTACACGCCATGGCAATATTAACGGCACATCACGGTCAAACCCACGGCCAGCCCCGCGATAAGCCCCCCAGCCATGATCACGGCAACGCTCGCGGCAAGGCCCGCGGCAAGCCCCACGGAAACACCCGCGGCAAGGTCCAAATATAAGTGGGTGCCAGGTGGGCTTCCGGTAGCTTTCGCAGAGGACTAGGTAATTTTCTGCACCTTGTGGGTGGGAGCAGGGTGCCAAATGGGATGGGCCCAGCGTGCGGTGAACATACCAAATGGGGACAGGGTGCCAGAATGGTGTCTTGCCGTGGACATTGCCATGGGCCTTGCCACCATGGTTCTTGCCGTTGGGTCTTGCCTTGGACATGCCCGCGGGGCGAGCATCACGGCAATATCTGTGAGCACAACGGTGGCACGTGCCGCGGCAGTACCATGCCCGATGGTAACCCATGAGCCTTGCTGTGGCACGTTTAAAGGCCAAATCGTGTAAATCCATGTAGACCGCACCAACGCACACACACCAAGATCGGACGAATAGGCGGCTTCTGATCGACAACCCGACAGACAACAGACAGAGACATGCTACGGTCACACAGCACGTTTCGTCCTCTGCTGTCCGTTCTATTTTTTTCACGGGCGATACAACAGCATACAATAGTGGCGACTTACGATCTGGAACTTGTTAAAATTATGTGATAGCTGCTGGTTGCGGGGGACCCACCAAACTCGTAGAGGTTGGTTAGCGCCACTTATCGGTATAGGGAAAATCCGCCCCAGAAACAACATTGCATCAGCAGTGCTCATTGGCCAAGGCATCACTGTACCTTGACCTGGTACAAAACCCACAACCCACAACCAATCAATCAATACACAGACGGCTGGGACCCCCCCCTTGCACAACGTGGGGGTAAAACCATCCTTGTGGGGACATCGAGCTACAGTATGTCTTTCGGCGTGAACCGGATTGAGAGGCGGTCGACACCTTGTGGAGTTTGCTACATTGTTCAAGGTCTCCAAAGGTATTTGCTTACTCCCGCATTGTCGGGGTCCCGGACCCCTGTGTAACTAATGATGCTGTGTCCACAGTAGTTTACTTCTATCGTCGACGTTGTTGGCGATCGTGTCGGTCGGTGTTCTGCATGCCAGGAAACAATTCATTGCGCCATAAAAGGCGAAAACTAACCTATCTATGGTCGCTAAGAGTCGACGTTCTTGGGAATTCGGGGTCGAATCACGATGCAAGGGTGCCTTGACGAATGAACGCTGCCGGTAAATGGCGCGCCCTGACGGGGATGTCTCCTATGCCGGCCAGTGGCGCAGACGCAGAATATCCCGGTACCTCATTTTCTGATTACTAACGTACAGTAGACTATTATAGATAGGTGCAGGATCGTCAGAGTACTCCGAAGCAAGTGACGTACGGCAGTGACAGCATACGTATCCATGGCACGACACGATGCATGCTTTGACTACAGCAGCAGCAACAGTAGTTGTAGACAGCAGCAACATCATCGGCAGCGCCAGCAGGGCCACAGCAGCCGCAGAGAGCAGAAGCAACCGAGCTGTACTGTGGACCCGGCGGTGGCGGTGGGGGCAGTGGCGGCAGTGTATTACTGTTGTTTGCTAATTTCTCCTACCGCTGAAACATCGAGCTCCTTATACAATGCGTTAGCTCGGATCTTCTTAGGGGCGGGCTGTTCACTTCTCGCATTGCTTTGCGAGCTAGGAAGCACTTCCTGGTGGGATCAAGGCACGGGCGTAGACCCAACCCAACCCCCAACCCTAACCCTAACCCTAACCCTAACCCAAACCGGACCCAAAACGGACCAGAAACGGGCGAGAAACGCGGCTGCGCCGCTTTTGCATCTAGCGAGAAAATTGCGAGAATATTCCTAGCGCGGACCACAATTACGATATGCGGACCACAGGCACACAATTTTCAAGACAAAATCATGCCCTGAAGATCCGAGCTAACGGATTGTATGATGTACTCGAAACATACACCGCCGAGCCGTCACCGCTACTGCTGCTGCTGTATGTGTTTCTTCCGACGTATATTGTTTTTTACATACTGGCTACAGCGGTCTTCATCTGAGAAAGACACGCTTGCTTCCAGGAAAATTCCAGATACGTTTTGTTTTTCGTAGAATAACGAAAATACTGAACATCCCAGAATTAGAATATTCGGATATACACCAAAGGCATTTCACCCCACCGATAGGTATGACGAACGAGAAGGCCTGTTCGGTAACACAAGCACATGCAGCTCCCCTCTATATCCAATGCCGGCGTGCTATGAGCCCTTGTGGCCGGCACACTGTCCTCCGATCTGCCAGCAACGCGTGTCTCTCCGAACTGCAAAAAACACAGCAAGTCGGTTGTCCAGCTGCGTACACCATGAACATTAACGGGGCCAGAAGCAGGCTGCAACCGGCCCTAAACAAGGGCTGCGGACCATTGCAAGGCGTACAGCAACACCGTATCGTTGGCTAAAAAAAACAAAACAGGTGCAGCCTGCGGTGTGTGCGCTCATTTTGGCTCGTTACAGCCATAAACGGATTTAAAAACTGTGCTTCGGTGAGTATGTACAGCAAAACTAGATTTTTACAGCAGTAGCGCGTGTTTCTCCTGCTTTAACGAGCCAAGATGAGCGTACACATCGCAGGCTGCACGCCTCAAAAACAAAAAGAAGCCAATGCTACCTCGTACGGTGTTGCTGTACGTCTTGCAATGGTCCGCAGCCCTCGTTTACGGCCGGTTGCAGCCTGCCTCTGGCCCCATTAAGTATCCTGGTGCACGCAGCTGGACAATCGACTTGCCGTGTTTTTTAGGTTCGGAGAGACACGCGTTGCCGGCAGATCGGAGGACATTGTGCCGATCACAAAGGCTCATAGCACGCCGGCATTGGATATAAAGGGGAGCTGCATGTGCTTGTGTTACCGAACAGGCCTTCTCTTTCGTCATACCGATCGGTGGGGTAAAACGCCTTTGGTGTATATCCGTATCTTCATTACGGGATGATCAGTTTTATCGTGATTTTACAAAAAAAACGTATCTGGGTTTTTCCTGGAAGAATTGTTGTTGTTGTTGTTGTCTTCACATTAAAAACCGTGCCGGTCTCTCTATCCAGTACCTCCATCTGTCCGTACTAATCCAACACTTGACACGGTCGATTCCCGTGGTCACAGGCTAACTTACCCAAAAAAGGTATACTGAAATAAAAGTGGAACCCGAAGGGTCCGCAAAGCGATCAAAGCCAGTCAAAAACAGATAGTCAGGAGCCCTCCGCTCCCCTCTACACGCTATGTGAAGGTAAAAATAAAAATGGAAAAGTCAACATCACCAATCGGGGGTACACGCCCCCTGATTCTATCTTGGTGCCTCTATAATGCCGGGGTGTTCCGTGCCGGGTTCACGCCGGTCAGGCAAACAAATCGAGTCCTCCACCCCGATTATAAACGCAGACATGATACGGGGGAAGGGAACTATGGTCCCGTGTGACTGATGTACCCCCGGCCTGCGAGCAGTGTAACTGCAAAAGGTCAAAAACAACGAAGGGAAAAAGACAAAGACAAAGACAAAGAGACAAGTCAAAAGTACAAGCAAACACTCACACAAACAAGACCGCAGAGACAACACATTGACACGTCATCCCGAGGGGGTGGTGCAATGGTGCGGCGGTGGGGGGGAGGGGGAAAAAGAACAAAACAAACAAACAAACAAACAAACAGTCCAGGACAGTCAATCCGGCACATATCGCGCCACTCGGTCCGCCATTTCTCGCTTGTTTCCTTCCCTCGCCGATTCGCCCTTCTTCCGCACCCCTCCCGTCCCGTTGGTTCTTGGTGTCTCTTTGTTGTTGCTGCGCTCTTTTTCTCGCTCGGTCGCTCGTTTCCGGCTAGCCTCCTCTTCTTCCTTGTGCCAGGAGGTCATAAACCTCTCAGCTCCCTGCAGCACTCCCTTGTACCACTGCCTTCCTCCCTTCACCTTCGCTGCTTCCGCCCAAACTGAATTCGGGACTCCGAAGACACGTCTCTGGTCGTCCGTAGAGCCGTGCGTAGCTCCGAACGCTTTGAAGTCGTCCTTCAGGCACGTCTGCCAGTTCCGCTCCGGGCACCCCGCGCCCGGGTCCTTCCCCCCCACCAGCTCCCCGAACATCAGTCGTTTCGGGAGTCGCCCGTCTGGCTGCCTTGCCACGGCCCCCGCGAACAGTAGGCGCCGTTGCCGGACAGTGGCTTCCACGCTCTGGCACCCGACCCTCTTCAGGGCCTGGGCGTAGGACAGCTGCCGGTAGGTGCCTTGCTTGCGCTGGTACCCAATAACTCGCAGCAGCAGCCGGTGGTGTATCGTCCGCAGCAGTCGGTAGTGGTCGCGACGTGGGGCCCATGTCATGCAACCGTACAGCAGTGCCTCCATCGCCTCCGCTTGAAGCAGGCGGGCCTTGAGTCGAAACGGTGCTCCCGGCCTATCGAAGAGCTCCGGGCCATACCTCCTGACGCACGCCGACGCTGCTCTGCTCCTGAAGTTGATCTCCCGGGTGAGGTCGCCATGTTCGTTGACGAGGCCGCCCAGGTACCGGAACTCGTGGGTTTGGGTGTATTTCTGCCCCGCTGCTTCGATTATCAGCGGCGGCGGGGGCGGTGTTGGCTGCTTCTCCTTTACGCGCATCAGGAGAGTCTCCGTCTTCTTCTCCGACACCGTCAGCCCGAACTCCCCAAACACCTGCACGATAATGGTTATCATCCTCGCCAGTCCGTCGGCGGACCTCGATACAACGCCGGCGTCATCGGCATACAGCATCCCCCACACCGCCCTCCGTACGCGGTCGAGTGGTGTCTCCGTCCCCGCTCCCGTCTCCTCCTTCAGGAACACTAGGTTCTGCATGATACCATCGTCCTCGCTGAATCGTACGATAACGACCTCTAGGGCCGCGGCGAAGAAAACGTTGAACAGCAGTGGGGACAGCACACACCCTTGTCGCAAGCCTTGCGTGACCAAGAACCAGTCCGACAGTTCTCCATCGTCCATGCGCACCCGGGCCCGCATTCCGTCGTGGAATTGGCGGATGACGGCGACCATCTCCGCAGGAACCCCGGCCCTGGCCAGCACCTTCCATAGCAGCTCTCGGTCCACCGAGTCATAGGCCTTCTGTAGGTCGACGAAGCACATGTAGAGCGGTATTCTCCTTCTCCGCCCTAGTTCCTGGAGTCGGCGCACGACGAACAGCATGCATACTGTGGATCGACCAGGTCGGAAGCCGCACTGTTCCTCCGGAAGGATGTTGTTGGCTTCACAGAAGGCGCTTAGGCGGTTGGTGATGAGTTTGGCGGGGACTTTGCCTACGTGCGATAGTAGCGAGATCCCCCTGAAGTTGTTGCAGTTGGACCGGTCGCCCTTCTTGTACAGCACTTTGATGGTTGCATCCTTCCACTCTTGCGGGATCTCTCCTCCGTTCCACACGTCGACAAGGATGGCATGAAGGCGCTCCAGGACGACGGGTTCGTCGTCATCGATCTTGAGCAACTCGGCAGGGAGGGAGTCATGGCCGGGTGCCTTCCAGTTCTGCAGGCCTTTCGTTGCCCGTTCCACCTCCTCGAGGTCTGGCGCCGCTCCCAACCGTCGGGTGGCTCGCGTCGCTGGTCGTTGCGTCACTTTTTCGGCGATGTCTGGGTTCAGGGTGGGGGACTTGGTGTTGAGGAGGGTGCCGAAGAATCCCGCCCACCGCTGGAGGATGTCTTCCTTGCTCCGGAGCAGCACGCCATTCTCGTCCGTGACGAACTGCTGTCCCCCCGCTTGTCTCCCGCTGAGGCCCACTGATCTCTTAAGGTGTTTGTACAGCCCTCTCATGTCGCGGTCCTTGTAGACCGCTTCGAGCTCCGCCACGTACTTATCGAGGTGGGCATAAATGCCCGTTTCGACTGCTGCGGTCACTCCCTTACATGCTGCTTTGAGGGTCCTCCATGTCGCTGTGGTCCAATTGCCCCTCATCGCGCGGCGCGCTTCCCGCCGCTTGGCAAGGGCCTCCTCCAAAGCTGCTCTCGTCGCTGGGGTCTCACACCACTCCTGCGTGCGTCGTCTCCGCGGTTCCTCGGGTAGTACTGTCTGCGCCGCGTCGAGGAGGGCATTGGTAAACAACGTCGCCATCCCCGCTGTGGTGGTCGCTGGCTCACCTGGTTGTTGGTCGAGGTTGTGGATGAACCGCTCGCTCACCGCCCGTCGTGCTGTTTCGACCTGCAATTCCTGTCGGCTGAACTGCTGCTGTTTCGGTTTGGTCCGCACTGCTCGGTTGTGGGCGAGTCTGCCACCGAGGTCGACGGTGGCTACCACCATGTTGTGGTCTGAGTCCGCCTTTACTGGGCGTACCGGTTGGGGAACGACGACTACGTTGGACACTCGGCCGCGGTGTGCCTGTCGCGTGAGGATGTAATCGATGCGCCGGCATTCGTCCCCCGATACGCCGTTGTATGTGTGCCATATCCCACCCTTACGTGTGGGGAAGAAGGTGTTCGTGATTGCTAGTCTGTTGTCCGTTGCGAAGGTCAGCAGTAGCCTGCCATTGTCGTTCAGCTTATCACGCCCGTGCTCGCCCATGATACGTTCGTCCTCTCCATCCACCCTCTCTCCCGTCCGCGCATTGGCGTCCATCAGTACGTAGACACACTCCTTGGCAGGGATCCCCCGCACGAGGCTGTCAAGTTTTTCCCAGAACCTATGCTTGCTGTCGGCGGTTGCGACCTCTGTTGGGGCGTACGCAGCTACGAAGTTGACCGCTCCGCGGTGGCCCGTTATCTCAAACCTCATGGCCATAAGGCGTTCATCGATATATTCGGTGGTGTACGCAGAGTTCCTGCACATTGACTCTTTAACGGCTATTCCCACACCGTGTGTTCCACCTGTCTCCGTGCCACAGCAGAACACCCGAAACCCTGCTGCTGCGAATTCCGTTCGGCCTGCCCTCCTTGTCTCCTGTAGCCCTAACACCGAAACGTTTTGTCTCGCTGCCTCGTACAGGATGCTGCAGGCTCTCCCATAGCCGTTAGCCCCTTTTACAGCCAGAGTCCGCACATTCCAGGTTGCTACCCTAACAAGTGTACTCTGCTGCCTCTCCCGGGCGATGCGTGGTGCCTTCCTAGCCAGCCTACGCTTCGCCCGTCCCCTCCTTTTCCTCCTTCGTGCCCTTTTTATCTGTTTTTTTTCTGTTGCTTTGCGCACTCTCGGGGTATAGTAAAAAAAGTTAACCCGGTGCGTGTCTGTTGTACCAGAGATACGCCTCATCCCGGAGCGGCTCGACCCTCCAGCTCTGGATTCTCCTCCTTCCTCTCTCTGGTGCATACCCACACGGTGTGCGGTCACTCCGCCACCCTCTCCGTGCTCTCTGCTGCTGCATGAAAAAGAATACGCGTCTTTTTCTTAGAGGAGGACCCCTCCCTGTACTTATCTTCTGTGCGTAGACTGCTGTTGTTGTTGTTGTGATCAGCGATTTTTGCACCTATCTATATATTTCCGGATTTTGCTCTGGTGCTTTCTTTTACGTCTGTTTTTATACCGTAACAACAGCAATTAGTTGCGGTGCTGTTGTGCGTTGTGGTCGTTCGAATTCACTCAGCGAAAAATGAACAAACAATACGTCGCCGAGACGCCACACAAACAAACAACTCACAACAACTGACGCTTTTTTTATTATTATTATCAGACCATCTATTAATAGTAGTAGTACGTATTGTAGGAAATTATTTTCGGCCCTCAGAGATTTTAGGCCGATAATACGCGATTTACTCGGCGGGGCGGCCCAAAACATCTGATCTGTAGACTCGTCAGGGTGCCCCCCGTAGTTCTCCGAGAGCTTTCTGACGTACGTTTCCCTTTCACCAGCAGAGTCGTAGTTTCGCTGTTCGTCCAATTTGCCAGTTCTGACGACATTATGCTTTTTAGCCACAAATCCATAAATATTACTTGTGTTCGGCCCCAATTTTGACCAACAATGCATATTTTCGAAAACCGATTGGTTTCGCTATAAATCTCAATGAGACCCTAGAGAAAGGGAGCTCTGCTCCAGAAAGCCCTCGGAAAACTACGGGGTGGATCTTGAGAAGCGTATTTTGGCCCACACTTCAATTATGAGAGCAAAATATATAATTTTCTCATACTATTAATATATGGTCTTACGTATTATATGATACGAGTACGATATACATTTTTTTCGGCATTTGACAAAAAGGGGGACACCCCCCATATATCGTAACAAAAGGGGGGACACTACCAAGCACCGGCGGCGAGGTTATCGTTAAAGAGGCGGTCGTCAACACCAATCCAACGGCCCAGCGCATTAACGGTGTACTCATAGTCATATATTAACCACCACTCACTCTGACCGAACAGCTCAACAGCTCATTTCCTGGTACAATAAGACCCTCCTCCCTCTCCTTTACCCCATGGTACGTACCAGATATACGCGTATACTCGTTTATATATATGTTGGTGATGTTTTAGGACAACAGGGCACAGGGCGCCAACCAATGTATGCTGATCTGCTGGCCATGTTTTTGCCTAGGTACTAGGTATGGGCCGTTGGTCTTTTCGACGTTAGACGTCGTCTGTTGGGCGTGCCACAACAACCAGAACATGGAGTGGTCACCTACTCTAGGTCTTTTTGACACAGAAAGGGGGATACCTCTCTGCATATTTACAAAAAGGGGGAGGTTACGAAAAAAGGGGGACTTTCCAAAACTAAGTAGATGAAAAGAGGGATACCCTCGCGAAGGCATAACAAAAAGGGGGATATGCTCACACCCCCCTTTTGATCGCTCTCGTTCACCCGTTAAACATATGAAAAAAAAAAAAACACGCTGGGGATGGTAGGGAGGTGCCATGCGAGTGTGGCAAACGCATTAGATTTTAATTTCGAGTCGATTTGACAGAGTACATGGGCTTACCCGGCGGCGAAAGCCGATGTCCCCCTTTTTGTAACGATACAGGGGGGTGTACCCCTTTTTGTAAAACCCCCTTGTTTTTTTGGCACCGGTAATAATCATCCGAGGAGGGCACGATTTTTCCAGGGAAATTCCTGATCCGTTTTTTTTGTTTTTGTTGAATCACAATGATACTGAACAGCCCAGAATTAACACATCGTATACGTATTAGGCCCATGCCTGAAAAAACGAAAAAATGCCTGAACTACTGTTTCTGAAACAGGCGTGCCTGTGATACTGAACTGTGTTTTCGTGCCTATCTTGCCTGTATTTTGCCAGGCACGCGTCAGGCACGCTTAAAGGCATTTAAGGCACAACAAAATAACGCCGATAGTCTTGAACTCCCCAAATCAGGGGAAAGGGGACTTTTTTTTAGGGCGTAGCCCAAACCCACAGCACACAGCCCACAGCTAGCTCTGGTAACGGGGACTTTACGATACCAATGATTGCAACAGGCAAACCCTAACCCACCAGCACCTACCTGGTGATTCCACACAAGGTTTGGCAGCGATATACTTGAGTGGCTGTCCGAGCAGTTTGCCCGTAGCAGCAGCAGGAGCAGCGGCAACGGACTCAGCAGCAGCAGGAGCAGCAACAAAGGGTTCCACATGCAGCAAATCATTCCTGCATATTATAGACTAGTTCGCTCTGGCAGCGCCACTTTGCAGGCACATGCAGTTTGCCCGTAGCAGCAGCAGGAGCAGCGGCAACGGACTCAGCAGCAGCAGGAGCAGCAACAAAGGGTTCCACATGCAGCAAATCATTCCTGCATATTATAGACTAGTTCGCTCTGGCAGCGCCACTTTGCAGGCACATCGTATCATACGTACGTATACTCGTATAGACACCTAATAAGAAACGGGGAATCTGGCTCAGGATGGATTTCTTAATTGAGCGAGGGTGCTTTCTACACTAATTTCAATATAACGACTCCCGAATTTCTTATTGTACCCAAAATATCAAACTGGATTTCTTAATATCCTGTTTCTTATCAGGTGTCCTGTATGTACTGTAATAGGACTACAGCAGTACAGGACACCTGGTAAGAAACAGGAAATATGGTCAAGGATGGATTTCTTATTTGCGAGAGGGTGCTATATGCACTAATTTCAAGTCAACGAGTCCCTAATTTCTTATTTCCCTTTAAATTTCAGCCTAGATTTCTTAATAGCCTGTTTCTTATTAGGTGTCCTGTACTGCAGGCAGCGAGCATTCAGCGCGTTGGACAGTGCGGGGTGGGGCATGGCCGGTAATTAGACTGATGATGATGATGTCACCGAAGTGTGATTTGAGGTCTGAACCAACACTTGGGCTTGTAATGTTTCTCAACCCTGCATCCTGCATGCACGGCGTGTGTCATACGGGTACATAAGATAATAAAAGGGCAGCGGCCAAAAACAGGTACACCTGGTCCGTTCGGGGCCAAAAAGAGGTACGTACTAAAACCAAGTTTAAAACGCACCCCACGAACCTGCCGTTCCTTGCAACGCAAAGTAGAGTTTTTTCATGATCTTCGTGCTCGCCCGATGGCTACGTGTACGAGTAGCTGCTATTATTAGCAGCTGCTATTATTAGCAGGGAATTATTAGCAGGGATGCGTATTTCCCGGTAGCGGTAATTACCCGGAAGTAATAGGGCTCGAGGTAATGTTTATTTTCAGAGGAAAATATTATTTTGTTCCCCATCCCCGGGTAAGTAACGCCTCCATATAGAATGGAAACCCCCGTTTTTTTGTTTTAAACGCCGCCAAGCTGTGCAGCAGAGAAGAGCGCTACGTCGGCACCCACAGACCCCTGCTATACCACACAGATAGCATACAGAGGAATTGGATGTTGTGGGGAGTGGAATCATCGAAGGAAATTACTAATAATTCCCAGTGGGCACCACTGGGTCCTCTAGAAACATTAACAAAAAAGAGTCCGTCCGTCCGTCCGTCAAACCTCGCGTACGCACCAAACATGATGCTGCTCAAAATCGCAACTTTTTCCAGCTCCCGATAGCGAACAGTTACCCCCTCTGCGACACCGACCACCGGTAGCCCTCACGGAGTCGCTCGCCCTGAGCCAAACCCCCCGCCTCGCAAGGAGCTGTCTGTGTGAAGTTACCGCTATTGATGAGAAGAGTGGGGAGGCGGTTGCAGAAGTGGCATGGTAGAAATTTTCTTTTTTGCGTACCACTCACACCGGTACATTTTGATTTGTTTGCCCTATTTATATCGGTGTCGTATATAAGATCTACAGCACGCAGTAGTAAGATCCTTTACTCGTACGAGCAGAGCAGAAGAAACTCGTACTATGTTGGGTGCAACACGCTCGTACACCGTCTATTAATAGCCAGCCTTGACAAAACGCGCACTGGGAATTAGCAGGCCAACATCGTTCATTGCCCCTGCAGTACAGTATAAATATTATCTTATACGTATATTAGCTAAAATATTCGAATGGAAAGGGTGAACTCGGCGCAGATGCAGCTGGGACGCTGGGATTTCGTTGAGGCGTCCAGCGTCCATGTTTACAGTTTCTAGTCGCGGATAAGGTCGCGATCGCTACAGGCGTACGAAGCAGCGCACTGGTGTTACTGCTCACTTCCTGCTTTTCGCTTTGTGTGTTACTGATTTCCCTCGCGACATAAGTATATTCGTCGATACGGCAGTAGTAGTCCTATTATTCCAGTATCAAATGGCTGCAGGACGAAATCAACGAGGACATGGACAAGTGGAAAATCAACTGAAACCGATGATCATTTACTCAAGTACTTGCATTGTGTGCAAGTGCTACCTACTACTGTGTACCTGGTCGTGAAGGTAGAGTGTAGAGTGAAAATCATCGAAAATGGCTGTCCGAAGGCCTGTCCGAATCTTATACTTGTGCTTCATGCAGTGCATGGGCCACCCGGGGATGATACTTTTTGTCCCCCCCCCAAATTACGCTCTTTTTCCCTCGAATGAGAGGAAATAGGGGAAACTGTTTGGAAAGGCTGAAAAAGGCTGTTTCCCGAAAAATGTTGGGTTCCGGGTGAGGAAATACGCATCCCTGATTATTAGTACGAGGAACGAACGCGCTGCTGTATTCTCCCTTCTCAGCTTGCGACAGCCCTGGTATTCCAAGTCAACCACAATCCCGAAGGGGAGCCTTCTATCTCGTATTACTTCGGCGGAAGTGTGCAGGCAGATATGTGTGTCGCTCGAGTGGCGTGTGGTGTGTGGTGCGAGGTGTGAAGGAAGGAGGGGATTTCCGTGAACGTCGGCATTTATATAGAGGGCATAGAGTGGAACTATGAAGGGCCTCTGATTGGCTTACAAACGACAAAAAAAGGTGAAAGTCAAGCAGAGTAGACAAAATCAGGTATACCTGGGTTTTAAAGAGGCAAAAACAGATACAACGAGGTTTGGACCAATGGCAGGGCACGTGGAGTGCGTTTTTTACTTGATGTTAAGTATGTACCTGTTTTTGGCCGCAAACGGACCAGGTATACCTGTTTTTAGAGGCTGCCCATAATAAAACAAACATGCTACGTTTGCATGCATTCTTTCAGGCATCTTACCCCTTGAAACCAGACGACATGGATTTTGTATAGGAGTTAACCTTGCGGCGCTGAACAGGTTTCAGATATTTTTGAAACCAGACGACATGGATTTTGTATAGGAGTTAACCTTGCGGCGCTGAACAGGTTTCAGATATTTTTCAGGCATTTTACCTCTTGAAACCAATCTACATGAAATTAGTGTAGGATTTGCGTTGGGGCGCTGAACAAGTTTTAGGCACTATTTCTGGCAATATTTGTACTCACACAAACTTGAAATTAGTATAGGGTTTCCCGTGGGGCGCCGAAAAGGTTTCAGGCACGTCTCAGGCCCTTTTTCAGGCTAATCCCTTAGATAGATAGGCTTAAGAACTGCTCCCACATAATTGAGGATAAACTACTTGGATTTAGTGTGGAATGTTTTTTCCAGTCCTGAATGGGTTAAGGAAAATTAAGCCACGTCAGGCATATTGTAATATTTTTGCCTATCTAAAAAAAAATCGAAGGCGGCGTGCCTATCTCCGCATGCCTGAAAGCAACTGCGGCGTGCCTTAAAGGCTAGGGCCTAACGTATTTACACCCAAGCCATTTTGCCCCATCGATCGACATGCCGAAAGAGAAGGCCTGTTCGGTAACTCAAACAAATGGGGCTCCCCTCTATCCGACGCCGGCGTCATTCGAGCCCCTGTGGCAGGAAAACTCTCCGTCGATCTGCCGGCAAGGCGTGTCTCTCCGAACTAAAAAAACACAGCAAGTCGGTTGTCCAGGTGCGTGCACCAGAAAAAATAATAGGGCTTGAGCCAGCACCTCAGCCCAACGAAACCAGGGTTGCCAGGCACCCCACGACCCACGGGGTTATTGTAACGTTGGCCGTTTTCAATTTAGATGCTTGCATCGCTGTTGGTTTCAATCGTCCCGTACTCGTTCGTACCAGATGTGATGCTTGCAATTACCCAACAAACTGATTTCGAGTGATGTCTATGAATTGGAGCTATCCAGTCAAATGATTTCGAGTGAAATCAATTAGTCGGAATTGGCCAGCTAAGTTGTTTCGAGTGCTGTCTATCAATTGAAATTGTCCAACCAAATGGTTTCGAGTACGGTCTATTAATTGGACTTGTCGAGGTCGGAAAAAAAAATCGAACACTAGCAATTAGAAGATCAGGACCAAGCCAACTGACTCAACCAATTATGTTTTTTGGAAGGTCAGGACAGAAACCTATTGATCAAACCACTCTTGTTGATAGGGAAGACCTTAAACTCATTGTTGAAACACTTTCAACTGGAAGGTCAGGGAAGAAACTATTGATCCGATAATTCCTATTAAAAGACAAGAACAGAAAGACAATCTTGAAACAATTACAATTGGAAGGTCAGAGCAAAAACGTTTTGATGGAACCATTCCAATTACTACCCGTAGAAAAGATCATAGACATATTGTTGAAGCAATACCTATTGGAAGCCAATTTTAAGGGAATTGGTGGAGCAATTGCTTTCGTGATGCATCTATTAATATAAATGGTTAGGCCAATAGATTTTTGTCCTGGCCTTCCAATAGATATTGCTTCAAAATTGTGTTCATGGTTTTGTCTCCTGGTAGTAATTGGAATGGTTCTATTAGTAGCAAAATATAATTGCTCTGACCTTCCAATTGTAATTGTTTCAAGAATTTCTTTCTGTTCTTGTTTATTAATAGGAATTATCGGATCAATAGTTTCTTCCCTGACCTTCAAATTGAAATTGTTTCAACAATGAGTTTATGGTCTTCCCTATCAATAAGAATGGTTTGGTCAATAGGTTTCTGTCCTGACCTTCCAAAAACCAAAATTGGTTGAGTCAGATGTCTTGGTCCTGATCTTCTAATTGTTAGTGTTCGATATTTTTTTCTGGCCTCGACAAGTCCAATTAATAGACCGTACTCGAAACCATTTGGTTAGACAATTTCAATTGACAAGGAAGGCCAGGACACAAACCTATTGACCGAACCATTCCTATTAATAGAGGCATCACGGAAGCAATTACTCAACCAATCCCTTTAAAATGGACTTCCAGGAGATCCACGGTCAAAACAATAGTCCATTGTGGGTAGGTCCCATATCCTATTGCAGAAGTAGTAGAGTATTGGAGTCTCTTGAGCGAAACAGTTGTAGGAGACAATTCCAGTTAATGAACAGAGCTCTAAAACAATTACCCATCCTAAGCACTTCAAATTTGTTGGCGGACTACAATATGTGTTATGTTTGCAATTCCAAGTGCAATAATATGTTAGGAATCAAACGTCCGCCTCATTTCATTTTCTAGACTTTTCGGTGGGTCTATTGTAGGCGCAATAGTCTATTGCCATGTCTAACTAAGCACTTCAAATTTGTAGGCGGACAACAATATGTGTTTTCTTTGCAATTCCAAGTGCAATCATATGTTAGGAATCAATTGTCCACCTCATTTCAATTCCTAGAATTTTCGGTGGGTCTTTTGTAGGCGCAATAGTCTATTGCAATGTCTACTGTTCAAGGCTTAAGGAGAAAAGGAATGTGAAAAACACTTTCCAATTAATCACATCCGCCGCACAATATTTTGTCCGAGATATTCAATTTAATGGGTATACTCCGAAATATGTTGCCTGGTCAATTCCAATTATTAGACTGCCTCATGAATCAATAGTCCCGGCAATTCCAATCGATAGACAGCCTCATGTTTACTTTTACAATTTCAAGAAATGACATGCTCATGCTACACTTATGTGTCAACTTCCAATTGCAGCGTTCGAAATCAATTGACCGGCAACATACTGTTGTAATTCTCTCTTCGCTTTGGAATGGATCGCACAGTTTTCAGACGATAAAATGACGGATTCGAGCAGCCCTTGGAATCCCGATCAGGGGTCAATATTTAAATTAATATACAATATTATCTATTAAATGGAAAGACCTGATTGTCGGGACCATTGCTTTCGAAGGCTGTCAAATAAATGAATTTGACATTCCAATTATTTAGAAAGACTCCTTTTAATGTAATGCCCGCGCTATTGATTCAGAAAAATGCCAATTAAATGGAATTGCCAGCATAATTGGTTCAGAAGGATATCTACTAAATGGAATTGCCAGGACAATTTATTTAGAAGGATACCAATTAAATGTAAATGCCCGCGCAACTGATTCAGAACGATGTCAACTAAATGGAATTGCCAGCACAGTCAGTTGATCTATAAGGGTGTCATTTAAATGAAACTGCCATCACAATGGATTTAGAAGGATGTCAGTTAAATGGGATTGGCGGAGCTATTCTCACCGACAATTGTGCTGCAATAGGCTATTTATTGGCGTTACAATATAATGGGATGGTAGTAAATTGCGATAGACTACGGGTTCCACAATGAATTATTGTAGACATTAGTGCCAAATGCTTCGACCATAAATAATGTAGGTGGGTGTATATTAATAGAAATGGAATGGACAATAATAGGGCCTGGCGAGTGTCTATTCATACATAGAAATTGTCTGAACGATAGAGCTTGACGAGTTTCGATTATATTAGTTGGAATTGAGGACAACAATAGACAGTCGATTGTAACAGGGAACTGCATTATTATTACTATTTTTACGGGGGACCATAGTAAGTAGGACCAAATATTGTTCGTACACATATTGAAACATAAAGGTTTTTGTGTGTGCCGTACGTCCTATTTACTATGGTCCCCCGTTATAGTAGACAATTAGACTGATGTGGTCTATTATCGAGGGTGTGGTTGTGTATATACCTGGTACGTATCTTCATTCTGGGCTGTTTGGTATTTTCGTGATTCTACGAAAACAAAAAAAAAAACGGATAAGGATTTTTCCTGGAAAAAACGTGCCCTTCTCAGATGATGATTACTGCTGTATGTAGTATACACGTACTGACTGCTTCTGCACTTGGATTGTTATTTATTGTGATCATCGATTTCTTCACCGATTTGTTTTTGTACTGACTGTGGCAGCAGCAAGAGCAGCAGCAACAATTTATGTTGCTCTCTCTTATGTCTGTTTTTAAACCCTACAGTAACTACTACATATGCCGCAGTAATAGCAGTGCTGCTGTGGGTGGTGCTCGATCGAATTCACACAGCGAAGGATTAACGGAAATCTACGCACAGCGCATGCCGCACGAACAAATAATTCACCACCACCGCTGGCGATTGTTTTAGTTTAAACAGAAACACACTTTTTGTACCTCCAGTTATATTTCTGAGAAATCTATACCTTACGTACGTATAATACGATACCTGAAACCAGTAGTACGTCGTTGGCAGCATGGTGCATGGTCACACCGTCCCACGAACAAATGTCGCCAGGGGTCGTCTCTGCCGCTGCGCTCAGCTCGTGGACCACTGTAGCAGCTCTGCTCCACTCCCGCCCACGCAAAGCGCCTTCCGGGATAGCGAGGTGTTCGCCCCCCAACATGGCGGGATCCGACCAGAAGTTACCGGAGTGAAGGTCCACCGACTTCGACATGATATCTTCCAGCAAGTCTCCGATGAACATCTTAGCCTCCGGAGAGTGTGCGGGCAATATGCCAGGCGCAAGCTCCACCATAAGACCTTGAACGTTGTCCATGCGCATCTTGGATCCGTGGGTCGTGGTTAGCCGGCCGGATCCATCACGTTCCTCCCATGCTCCCACACTGCTGCCGTGCTCAAGGACATCGGGAGCTATTTTAAGCGCGGAAGGAAATGGCCCAACGCTCGTTAGATCAAATCCAGCCCGCCCAGCGGACAATTCGGCGGCCTGAGCTTCCGTTGCTGTCACCATGAAGCACACGCCATGCTCGCTGGAGTGATGCACGGGTTTCACAGCCTCAGCGAAGATAAACGCTTGAAGGCCAGAGGCGGCTGCGTGAGCGTGGCCGTATTCTGCGCAGACAAAGTGCGGCGCAAGCCCTTCGCCTTGGCTGGCTTGGAGCCTCTCTTCGTTCCATCTTGTGGCCGTTTCAAACGCTAGGTCGTGGCCTCTGAAGTCTTGCGTTGCTGTGGTTAAAACGGTCAGCTCAACCAATCTCAGGGAAGGGTAAGGTACATTTTCCTGGGACGCCTCTGAGGCAGATGCCACGTGGGCCAATGATGCCGAGGTCAAAGCAATGTAACAACAGCAAAAAGAACTGCTCGTACGGAACCAGACCATCGCAGGCACCGTCCGTCAGGCGTAGCAGTCGTGGTTTGACCTGACTGAGGTGGTGGTGTTGTTCGAACAAATGGATCAATTTCGTTTTCGGCACCTTGACCATTCCACCGACACGCCGTGCCTGAGGACGCGTGGAGCCCGCTCAGCTACACGTCGTACATGCGGGACGCATAGATTTTTCGCAGGTAATTTGTTTAACGTCCCTGCATTCATCCATGGCTTCTCGATGCACTACTGCTTATGTACGTTCGTTCGTAGCTGGAATATGGGGTATGTTGTTTCCTAAAACCATTCACACGACGTACGTTGCTGTAAATGACTAAATATAGTAGGTATTTCTTATGAGTAGTCACCGTCCAAAATGGGTGATTACCCGTAAGTTCAAAAAAAGGTTTACCCACCGATGTATGAATATATAGTACGTACGTACCTGATATACATTATGGGCCTTCATCCAGTATAGTGGTGGGTTTACAGGACAGGACACCTGATAAGAAACAGGAAACATCGTCCAGGTTGGATTTCTTATTTGAGAGAGGGTGCTTTCTGCACAAATTCCAAGATAACGATTCCCGAACTCATAATTTCCTCCGAATCTCATCCTGACTTTCTAATCAGCTTGTTTCTTGTTAGGTGTCCTGTACTGTAGACGGAGAGGATGAACAGGTCACGAACGTTGATCTGAATGGAAATGGGCAGGGAGGGGCAAAAACCGGATAACGAGAGGCGTTATTGTAAACATAAACAACCGGTTGACACTGTTTTTTATCCGGTTTTGACAGGTTTTCGGAAAACCGGAAAAAAAACCTGCTATAACCGGATAGCAAAGCCAAAAACGCCTGCAAATCATTGAAACCAATATGGCCGTTTTGTGTCCAGTACGTATAGATAACACAGTAGTGGACAGACCCTGTTAGTGGATCTTCCTAAGGTAGCTAATTAGGCACTCTGATTGGCCAAGCAAGCACTGACCACTGGCATAGGGTTCGGGTTAGGGTTAGGGTTAGGGTTCGATCTGAGGGTCAACATTACTACTACCAAGACAAATACCCCCATTTTAAAGATCCACTATCACCCTTTGTCCACCCCTCAGATAACATGACAATTACGTCGACTGGGGTCGGTCGTTAGTTACGAGTGGACCCTAATACATATCGTTTCTTCGTGACGAACGGCCCAACTTGCGATAGACAGTTCTTTGAACTACTACTGCTTGCTTTCTACTCTTTGCTGGCAGCAGCACGACTGCTGTACGAGTAGTCTGTCCGTACTTTAGATTGTCAGCAACAACGCAAGGCAGAGCATGGCCGGCATTCGTACAGCAGTAGTTTCGTCGCCTACTGCGTTGCTGAAGACATCGTCATACAGGTCATCGGATATACATCAGCAGCACACGATCAACTGCTACGATAGCGCATGCCTAAGTAATGTGGCTGCGGGTGCGGGAGCTTCATGCAGTACAGTAGCAGCAACGGGCGCGAGTAGTGGAGGCTTTGGTGTGCAACCACCATAACCTCGTAGTTGCTCGACTGCCGGTATGTTTATACAGCACCAGGGAAAGATGCCAGAATAATGCAGACGGTCAGGTAGAAGAGCTCATGGTGTACTGCTATACAACCGGCATTTTGTGGGCGTAGAGAGAGCGACGATCCTACAGACTATCAGGCAGAGCCCATGATGTACTGATGTATGATACTGCAGCACAGCAAGCAGCACTCATTCGGCTTCTGGGACGGTAGCTCAGGCGGAAGAAGCATGGCTGCTCGGACGGTACTGCTGTATTCCTTAATCATCGCATGCGTTTATATTGCTTTGCTGCTCCTGTGCAGATCACAGACCATCAGGTAGTGCTGTAGCGTACGCCGTAGTTACTTGCCGGGCGTTAAGCTTCTTTTTTATGTACTGCTGTACATCTGCACGAGAGGCACGTTTGTTTTTGTTTTTACAGGAAATCCACGGGGATTTACATACTAATTGCTCTTTAAAAACCAGTCGTACCTGTATATATATACGAAGTACGTTCCACGGTACGAGTATAATGCAATACTCGTAAAAGATGCGCGTACGTACACCTGTCTTCGGGTCTGAAGATTTAAGCAGGTGCATATTGTCGACTCGTCCATGGACCGTCATAGACCACAGTATAGGCTGCCGCTGTGCATTGTTTGTTGCTGCTCTGTCTCTGCTGAGGTACTACGTGCGGGGGGGGCAGATCCATCCCACAGTAGGGGCGCAACATAATTACATGACTTCGGAAACAACATTCGCTCGCGCAACCCGACCAAATCTTCCAATGCGGTAGTCCAAAAACAAAAATACCAGTGAATATTAATAGTATCCGGTGGTTACTCACGTGAGGAGCACAACCGGTTGGAAAATATTGAGCCTAAAAGTGGTGCCCCTACCGTGAATTTGCTCGGCACAATCTTACTACTATACGTATCTTGCGTGGACCGCAATTGGACGGTTTGCTGTAGGCTAGCTTTTAATGTACTGTAAAGTTGCAACTCATTGTGGCCACACTAATCCCCCATATAACTGTAGTTTTTGGCGGACTAGCCGAAAACAAACTACAAAAACATAATCAACTCCTCTCTTACAATCTCTCCAAAGGGAAGTCTTCTACCGAACAGAGAGCCGTTCTTTCACCAGCACTTTCACGAGTTTGTTTTTAGCCGTGCTTTCACGAGTTTTTTGTTATGTTCTCTTTAGCTTTCGGCCACCAATATTCAGGCCTTCGTCGTCAGTACAATTGTGTAGCCGACAAGAAAGAGCCCGTACTTCGTCAACGGGCAAGTAAAACACACAGGAAAGAGCCCAAATATCGTCAGCACAAGCAAACAACGCATGCATGGTTTGCCATACTATATGCCACACGCAGTTCAAAACCCCACAACACGTCCGCAACAACTTTCAGTTGGCGATGTTGTTCATCCTTGCGTACGAGTAGCAATACTTAGCCAGTCAGTACAAGACTTCAGCCAGTACGACCAACCCCTGGCCCCCATTCCTACACCTTGCGCCTACACGCTCTTCAGCAGCACAGTACAACATTCGGTAGTATGGCCGTGAGTCGAGCGTACGTATAATACACCAGCTGAAGTCGTCTGCTATAACAGCTATATATATATAGGTATGCTTCGTTCTCAACACTCACGAAAGGCTAGGCTTTTGCCTGCAACGTATGTGTACATACAAACCAGGTACGCCTGTACATATTATTAGCAGTCAAAACTATTAATAGCATCGCAAGATCAATTCAACAACATAACAGACACAAAAAAGGAACACGAGAGAACGCGCACCAGATTCAGCGCGCTGAGTACCAGCGGTGGTTGTGATTATGTGTGTACTCCTGTGATGTTGCTACTGCTGCTGTTTCGTATGTTGTTGTTGTTGGGGCTGCGGCTGCTCCTTCATGTATATCGATCGATGTAGGAAAAGCGGGGGCTAAATAGATTGTTTTGTCAAATTATTTTACAGCAGCAGTACACATACATATTTTTTTCAGGCGGGGCAATTTGCTTTTTCTTCGATCAACTACACAGCAACAGTATCAACATGCTGATACACATGAGCGTATACGTACGACGACAGACCTTTGAACGACGACAGCACTTTGGACTCGACTCTCGACATAAAACCAATCCACGGTCAACCCGCTTCGTGTTGGGTAAGGCCAGTACATGCAGACGACGGCCTCGAAGTTATCATTTGGACCCGTGCATGGTCTCGACACCAGTCACAAGCCACAGAACTGTGCATCCGTCCCAGTTTTCAGTTGCTCTTCTTTTTTGTAAGTTACTACTGTAGTACAGCAGTACAGGTATACCAGGAGCCGTGGTACATTTTTGTTATCTACAAACAAATGAAATAAGGCCCAAAGCAAACGCCTATTTTTGTGGCTGGCATGTCCTCGTATAAAACAGCAGTATGTACTAATGTGGGAGGTGTGGGAGGTACATATTTCACCAGCAAGTGGCAGCATGATACCAAAAAGCCGAGAGTTCGTACGTACACGTTGTTTACTCTAGTTTTCTTCTTCGCCTAAACGTTTGGTCCGCACTCCTCGGTTTGAGTTTGAAGATGAACCAGTGTAGTTGCTGCTGTAGGTTTCGCTGCTGTTGTTGGTAACCGGTATTTCTTGCGTCGCCCTTACTATGATCACTCCGTAGGAAAGCCTTGTATATATATATATATGTATGTATGTGATATTTTTTTGTGGTATCCAAGTCGCTGGTAGCATGCTACGACATGAATACAAGTCGCACTAAGGGCGAGGATAAGTTTATGTTCTTAGAAAGGAAGGGGGCGAGGATAATATAAAACGTGATCGAAAACAAAACATGAAAAAAACGTAGAATTAACAGACCTTCGTATGTATAAATAATACCACAGACAGGTATTATCTACGTAAGAAATTGAGGCATCGACGTGTTAGAGTACAGGATACCTACGTCGTATTAATAACAAACAACAGCAAATCCGGTCGAGACTGGGTTTCTTGTTTGAGAGAGGGTGCTTTCTACACAAATTTCAAGATAACGATCCCAGAGTTTCGTTTGTTCCCTCTAAATATAAGCCTGTTTTTCGTATAACCTATTATTTCGTGTTACTCTAGGTGTCCGTTATCCATTACACGTGAAGAATCCAAAAGTGATAGTCAAATACTGTTGTCTTATCTGGTACATATTGTACGATACGAGCTGGATCCAGGGAAAAGCGTAGCATTCCACCTTCGGGGAATAGAACAATGAATACACTGAGACTCGCAACACAAAGCATATCCACGAGCCCGCATCAACAAGGCGAACACATCGGTGAAGCTGGTTTTGGCGTCCGAGCTGGAGTTCGTGAGATATGGGGATTGTTCGTATTACTTGGGAAGGCGTGGTTGTATAGGGATTTAAGCTGCCAGCACTAAAATCCATATGATTCTTTTCTCGGCCATAATTCGGCCAATACGTGAATAATTAAGACGCTAGATGTGTTGATATGATCGCATCAACAAAGGGAAGATGTCGATGACACTTGTTTTGTTATGCGATCCGTACAAGTGTGTACAAGTGTATTATAATGAGGAGATATTGATGCTGAGAAGGGCGCAGCCCTTCGAAGCATCAATAGATGCTCTTTCATGATGGTATGGGGTAATGTGCCCGGTGGAGGGGTGTACCCCGTGCGCGAAACGACACACAACGGACAAAAAAATCAGTTCCTGAAAGCTCCGACAGCGTGGCTTTAATTATAAGACGAACCTTTAATGAATATGAGGAAGGATTATTTGATGCGAGAAGGGCGAAGCCCTTCGAAGCATCAATAGATGCTCTTCATAATGAGGAGATATTTGATGCGAGAAGGGCGCTAGCCCTTCGAGCATCAATAGATGCTCTTCCATAATGGGTTGGGTATGTGCCGTGGGGGTGTACCCCCCTGGTCGCGAACGGACACAAACGGACAAAAAACAGTTCTGAAAGCTGCCGCAGCGTGGCTTTATTTAAGAAATCCTTAATATTGAGGTTTGTCTTCCTCGCACTTCGCACTTCGTCTACTTCGTTCGCTTTGCTTTTTTTGGCGCGCGACGCGTACACTGAACCGATTCAGACACGCTCGGGACTGATAGAGGCCCGCTATTTGTGCCGACCGTCCTGTGCTTTCGTGTCGAAAGCCGTGCCGAGATCGCGAGAGCTAGGCATAGTGACTGCCCTAAACTGTTGCCAGTCCAAATTGTGTCACTGGGATTTCTCGGCAGTAGAGCAAACTAGCAGTAGTATATAGCAACGATGAGTCCCCGGCAATCCAGAAGATGCGGGAACATGTCAAGCAAGGCAAAACATGCGCGTCAAGGGTGTAGGGTGGCTGTTCCACACTAAAAACTAGTTGTTTGGTGACAGTCACGGCATGTCAAGGCTGTCAAGGGTTGATGGACTGATGATCACTGATTGTTGGTCGAAGCTTAAGGTGATGATCGGACGAGAAGAGGAAGACCATCATCGCACACAACTAAAAAGCAACCAGCACACACACCACCATCACCAGCAAACACCACAACGACGACCATCACCACCACCGCCACCACCCCTGCCCCACGAGCCGCAGGAGCACCAGAAGTTGTTGTTGCTCGTAGTGGCTGGTGGTGGTTGGTGGTGGCTTCGTCCCGTGGTTTGGTGGGGTTCTGAGCGTCAGCAGCACTTTTTTTATGTCACGTCCAGCAGCTGCCATATCGAACGTGCGCGTCTTATGCGAGATGTCAAGCACAAAATCGCTGAGTGTGTGATGTCCAAACGTTTGGTGACATCACGGACAGGTAAGTAAAGGAGCCACTCTGGATAGCACGGTTATCGACAAGAAGACCAATCGCAAATACAAAAGCAACCAGCACACACACCACCATCACCAGCAAACACCACAACGACGACCATCACCACCACCCGCCACCACCCCTGCCCCACGAGCCGCAGGAGCACCAGAAGTTGTTGTTGCTCGTAGTGGCTGGTGGTGGTTGGTGGTGGCTTCGTCCCGTGGTTTGGTGGTGGTTCCTGGTTACGCACTCGTTCAGCAGCAGCAGCATTGTTTTTTTTTTTTTATGATACATCCGTACACCAGACCAGCGCTTGCCATATATTCCAGAACACTGCTGCTGCTGCTGCTGCTGCTTTTTTTTTTATGTCGGGAGACATGTCAAGCAAGGCAAAACATGCGCTGTCAAGGGTGTAGGGTGGAGTGTTCCACACTAAAAACTAGTTGTTTGGTGACAGTCACGGCATCTCAAGGCTGTCAAGGGTTGAAAGTGAAGACCACATTTCTCGGCAGTAGAGCAACAACGGTGATGATCGGACGAGAAGAGGAAGACCATCATCGCACCACAGGACAGCACACACCATCCCGCGCACCGCACAAGCCCCCCCCCTCAATAAAAACCAAAACCAAACACACGGACGAACCATAGCACCCTACACCGGCGCCAACCAGCCTGCCCCACGAGCCGCAGGAGCACCAGAAGTTGTTGTTGCTCGTAGTGGCTGGTGGTGGTTGGTGGTGGCTTCGTCCCGTGGTTTGGTGGTGGTTCCTGGTTCGCACTCGTTCAGCAGCAGCAGCATGTTGTTTTTTTTTTATGATACATCCGTACACCAGACCAGCGCTTGCCATATATTCCAGAACACTGCTGCTGCTGCTGCTGCTGCTTTTTTTTTTATGTCGGGAGACATGTCAAGCAAGGCAAAACATGCGCTGTCAAGGGTGTAGGGTGGAGTGTTCCACACTAAAAACTAGTTGTTTGGTGACAGTCACGGCATGTCAAGGCTGTCAAGGGTTGAAAGTGAAGACCACATTTCTCGGCAGTAGAGCAACAACGGTGATGATCGGACGAGAAGAGGAAGACCATCATCGCACACAACTAAAAAAGCAACCAGCACACACACCACCATCACCAGCAAACACCACAACGACGACCATCACCACCACCGCCACCTCCCCTGCCCCACGAGCCGCAGGAGCACCAGAAGTTGTTGTTGCTCGTAGTGGCTGGTGGTGGTTGGTGGTGGCTTCGTCCCGTGGTTTGGTGGTGGTTCCTGGTACGCACTCGTTCAGCAGCAGCAGCATTTTTTTTTTTTTGTCCATCCCATTCATTATCTGCTGCTGCTGCTGCAGAAAACAAAAAGACAATAAAACACGATTTCTGAAATGATACAGATTTTACGAAATACGAGCAAAAAGACAATACAAATAAAAACGAATTCTGAAATGATTCAGATTTCTTAGTTTGCATTTTTCTCTGTACAAGGTTTTTGCGCTGACACGCATCGCTTAACAATAAATGTTGGTGGGTGGTGTTGGTGATTGTAGGACTACCAGCCCAGGGACCAACCGACCTGATACCTGATACAGATTTTACAAAATACGAGCAAAAAGATCATACAACAAAAACGAATTATGAAATGATTCAGATGTATTTGTTTACTGGTACATTTTTCTCTGTACTCGTACAAGGTTTTTGCGCTGACACGCATCGCTTAATTAACAGTAAATGTTGGTGGGTGGTGTTGGTGATTGTGGGACTACCAGCCGAGGGACCAACCGACCAACCCAGTAAATCTCTCACCCACCACGCACACCCATCAATTACCTGCCGGTCAGTAAAAAAAGGTTCATGTGCTGACCCAAATCGCTTAGAATAAAAAACGATCCCATCAATGACAATTAATTGCAGGAACACAGCAAAAAGAGAAGAGCCGCCAACGCAGTAGCTTAATGCAGTTAGGAGTTTGACCACTTGAAGGCGTCTGTCACGCTCCTCATTCCCACCGTTCTTGTAATGGTTGGGTATGTGCCCGTGGGGGTGTACCCCCCTGGTCGCGAACGGACACAAACGGACAAAAAACAGTTCTGAAAGCTGCCGCAGCGTGGCTTTATTTAACGAAAGCTTAATATTGAGGTTTGTCTGCACTTCGCACTTCGTTCGCTTTGCTTTTTTTTGGCGCGCGACGCGTACACTGAACCGATTCAGACACGCTCGGGACTGATAGAGGCCCGCTATTTGTGCCGACCGTCCTGTGCTATTCGTGTCGAAAGCCGTGCCGAGATCGGAGAGCTAGGCGGTAGTGACTGCCCTAAACTGTTGCCAGTGCCAAATTGTGTCACTGGGATTTCTCGGCAGTAGAGCAAACTAGCAGTAGTATATAGCGACGATGAGCATCACCACCGGCAACTCTCAAGCAAATATGTCGGGAGACATGTCAAGCAAGGCAAAACATGCGCCGTCAAGGGTGTAGGGTGGCGTGTTCCACACTAAAAACTAGTTGTTTGGTGACAGTCACGGCATGTCAAGGCTGTCAAGGGTTGAAACTGAAGACCACATTTCTCGGCAGTAGAGCAACAACGGTGATGATCGGACGAGAAGAGGAAGACCATCATCGCACACAACTACAAAAGCAACCAGCACACACACCACCATCACCAGCAAACACCACAACGACGACCAT
>MEHQ01004500.1:0-25035 GCA_008828725.1 Saccharina japonica | reverse complement strand
AGCAAAACGGCGGCGTACTGCAAGCAGCATGCTGCGGACGGCATGGTGAGCGTCAACCGCTGCAAGCGTTGCTTAAACTAAATCGTGCGCTAGCGGCCGGCGTGGGGTTTGCTGTCAGACGGTACGGCCTCTGTATGCTCCCACCTTAACGTTACCCGTGGGTGTGTGAGAGTTCGACGATGTTCAAATATCTTTGAAGGTTTCAGGAGTGATGCGTATTTGACTGAGGTAGACATCTCCCCCGGCTTGGTGTGCGAGGGAGGATCAGAGGCAGGGAAACAAACCCTTTGCCCGTCGTGGAACGCGACGAAGGTGGTACATTCGTGACCTGAAACCGCGGGTTTGTGTGTGCTATTATGATGAGCTCGGCGTCGCTTAGTGAGCGCAGAGACGAGTGCGGTCACAGCAAACGGCGGTGTCTCTTATCCCTCATCATATGAACATCTCCCCGACGGGAGCTACACTCGAGTTTCTGCTGAACACCGCATACACAATAGAGAGTTTCGGGAAAAACAAAAATGAAACGTAACTTGCTCATGGACGTGGTTGATCAAAGACGGCCGAAGTCTCGCCGCATAAAAGACGTTGACGGCTACCTTTTTTCCAGGGGCAAATTGTTTTTAGTTCTTGTTATTGCTCAAAGAAAAGGGTCGAAAAATGGAGTTCCGGCATGAGCAGTCAAGCTGCGCAGGGTTGTGGTCATGGTACAGAACACAGGCGGTATCAGGGTGCCTGCACCGCCACTACATACAGCAGCCTGGGGTGCATGACACGCCACCACAGCGTACGGCGACAGGGCGCGCCATCTTCCTTGAAGGAGTGGTCGGCTGGTGACGCCGTGGCGGGGAAAGTAGTGTTCTGCTGAAAGGAGAAATGATGGGTACGTACTCGTACGAGAGCAAACATACACCGGCACGCAACCTCAAAGCTGGGAGACCGCGAGGAGGATGTGGGAGAGGCGATTACCCACTCGGCGCTGAATCGTAGAGCGGCAGGGCTCGCCGCCTGCCCCATCCAGTCGTGGCTTCGTGATACTGCGGCGGTGGTGTCGAAAGCAGCACAGCAGCACCAGGTAGGTCTGATTTCAGGCCAGGCGGGCAAGATGGGGTGGGGATGTGAAGGATGTGTTCGCGCTGTTGGAAATGGAAACAAAGGGGAAAAAATGCACGATGCGTACGCACACAACCTCGATGAGTTGGACGACGGCAAAGAGGAAGGCAACGACCGTGGGAAAAATAATACGGGGGGAGGACCGGAGGGAGAAGGTCACGGCGGAAGGTGGTGGAGCACCGTTGTCGACCGGAAGTTCATGGCATTTCGTGCAGTAGTCACATGTTTCTCACTCGACTTTGTGGTTCGCCTGCTGCAAAAAAAGTCGTGTCGATGATGACTTGGCAAAAATCCCCAAACATGAGCAAGTCGTAATAATCCCGGACAAATACCCCGCCATTCATGAGCACCACCATGAGCATCGACTTTTTTGTTTTCATTTTTTTCCGAAACTCTTTAATATCACATCAAAACCTGGAACTCGAGTCACCAGTAACACCATCTTCTTCTACAGAGCTGATCTCTCATCATATCACAGAACCAGCCTAACCGCGGTTCGGCACTTTGCCTCTATCTGGCATCATACGCCAGTCACAAGCCAATCTATTTCAACATGTATGTATGAATATGATGGCATATTAAACGTATCATATGCCAAGAGAACTGGGAGAACTCGGTTGTAGCCCTTTTTCTGGACGACTGCAACCAATGTCAGCTGGGACGAGCGCTCGGGATAGAGGCCAGTATAGCAGTTGCTACCAACGGGGATGTTGAGACAAGGCACATGGCCCTTTGAATCCTGCTGGGTAGCTGCATGGGTGCAAGCCGAACGTGCTTTTCGCAGCAACCGCTCTGCAGCCCCGCCGTCTTTCAGCTGATCTATCTCAATCGCGTAAAAAGCTATGTGGTGAGACTGGGTTTTCTCTACAGTAGCTCTTAGTATAAGTAATACCGTTTCATTTGAGTTTTGTATGGAATCGAAGGTTTCAATGGAAACTATTAGGATGTTTTGTAGGGGACAAACTGGGAATGCTTCTGAAAGAATGCGAGATGCGGTACGTTGAGAGATATTATAGAGCCACAGAGAAGAGGAGGTATTCCAGAACCGTATCACCGAATAGGTGAGAGGATGCGAGAATCGGTAGAGAAGACCAGTACAGCAGTAGTCCAATCATCTGCAGCAGCCGGGGAGATCTACGAGGAAAATAAGTTGGAAATCCGTGATGTGGTATCTCAAGAGTAATAGTAGAAAAGTATGGACAGTGTTGGAATCGGTATGTAGCAAGACTTGTACTGTCCGTTGGCTCGCAGCAGAGGCACGGCACGGCTAGAGCCAGCTACGTGGATTTAGGAAGAGTACCTAGGAAGAGTCACATCAGAGAAGTTGGGAGGACAGGAGGAGCACGGTGCACCCCCCCCCTACCTGCTCAGTCCGCATCTTCCCCAAGCTCAACCAGTAACTGTGGAATTAATAAAAGACATCAATAAAATATCCTTGAATTGTCTGAGCACACTCGTGAGACACAAGGAAATAACCTGGTAGGCAGCTCGATTCAGGGATAAGAAACCACTTTCCTCGCACTTCCCTCACACTGGCGTCTCGGCAGTTCTATTGTGTCTATCGGCGCACGGATACCTACGATGTCGTCCACTGGCGCGGGTAAGCGCAGCGGGGGGAGGAAGGAGGTGGTGCGTTCAGCGTCGCCCATTTCCTTGCCGCGGACCCGCTCCCGTACCCGTAAGGGAGCGTCCCCGAGCCTTTCTGGCTCACCCGAGTCGTCGCTTGTGGAGCGCGGCTCTTCGCAGGTGCACTTACTGTAGATGCCCTACGAGCTGCGCCGCGTGATGTACTGTCTCGCGGGGACCCAGGGTCTCCCACGCACGTACGTCGTGCCGCGCTTGTTAAAGTGCGGTCTGCTCACGACATCCCCCTTCCGCCTCCCCCCCGCCTTGCCCCTGCTTGCCCGTTCGTTCCCGCTCGCTCGTACCTAGCTGCTGTCAAGGGAACCGAAAAGGCCAGCCAGGAACAGCAACAGGTCACTGCCGTTGGGGCTGATGGCTCCGCTGATGCCACCGCAGCACTGTCCGGATTCTTTTTGACTGTCCCTGATGCTGTCCCCGCGGCTGGCAAGGGGCCGGGCCCGGAGCCCACGGCCGGGGACGCGGCAAAAGGGGTGAGTCCCTCACCTGACGAGGTGGTCACCGAGGAACTGTTGGCCGCCGCGCAGTCCATTCTGGCCGGGTTGTCCTTTGATGATAACTGCCGCGTTGTCGGCGTGGCTCCCTTGAGCTCGGGGCGTTGTGTAGCTACCGCCGCTGGTCCTCGTGGGGCCATCATCCCCACGGGTAGGCCGGACCCGCGCGCGGCGTAGTTGGCTGTGGCCCCGCCGGAGAAGCTGGCCACGTCGGTGCCTCCCTCCTCTGGCGAGGCCTTCGCACGGGCCCTCCAGTTATAAAAACAGGCCGAAGCCGACCGAGTCGCGGCTGCGTTGGCGCGCGATGCTGCAATCGCGCAGGAACTTTCAGAGTCCTTTTCGAAATCCGATTCCCAACTGTCATCCCCGCGCAGCTCAGTTTCGGAATTCCCTCCCCTGCGCCCCCGCCCTGACCTTGGTCGCGTGGCGCCGCGTCTGTCCTTCGCGACCCCCAACCGCTTTGCCGCGTTCGCGCAGGACGCCTCCAAGCTGGGGCCACCGCGCAAAAAGGACAAATGCCTCACTAAGGGGGAAGCCCTCAACGAGGAGATTAATTTTCTGAGTTTGGCTGTGGAGGCCAGCCGTGCCTGCCAGGAAGAGGCCGTCCAAGCCGCCGACAAGGAGGAGCTGGCGGCGAAAAACCGGCTGGACCAGGCAGCGAAGGAGGTCGCCTCGGCCTCCGCGAAGATGAAATTGGCAAAAGACTCGGCCGAGAAGGTCCGGCGGACCAACCGTGCTGCTCTCGAAAAGGCCCGCACCACCCTCGTGACGATTGACCGCCAATTGGCCGCCAAACGTCAAGAGGCGACCCAGGAGGAGCGCCGTGCTCGGGATGCCTCTGCGGGGTTTGCCACCAGTTTGGCTGCCAGCGCTTGCGGCGCAGCCGGCCCTGCTGGGGCGGAGAGCTCGGTCGCCCACTCTGGTGCCCCGCCGGTGCACCCGGCGGGAGGGGCGGTGGGCCCAGCAGCGGCGACGGCGCTCGGCCAAGACGCGCAGAGCATCGACCGTTTTGTCGACGTCATGACTCGCCTTCAGACTGCTCGCTCGCACCTGAGCCCGGCGGCCATTCGAGCCATGGCAAAGATGTACATGCCGGTCGCGGCCGACCCAGCGCCTGCTGCCGCGCCCGGGATGCCCATGCTCCACCCCCAGGAGGACCCCCTGGGGGGATATGGCAGCCTCCCTCCGGGAGCCTCCGACGTTTCGCAGCCGCCCCCGTTCCTACCTCCGCCGCCGGCGCTGCTGGGCGGGCCTCCCTCGGGACTCGCCTTGGACCCCGGCTCTCACGGCGCCCGCCTGGGCACCTCGGGGAGGGGACGGTCCAGCCCTCCCTTGGCCGCGACCAACCGCGGCACCCACCTGGCCGACCAGAGCAACCAGCAGCAGCACGGTAACCAGAGCAGCCAGTCGGGCCACCGGGAGGGCAAGGGCTCAAAGAGGTATGTGATGACTGACGATTCTCGGCAGGAATTTCAGGGTAGCTCACAGAGAGAGTTGGGCAGGATAGTTGACCCTCGGACTTTGCCTGAAGTAGACCGTCACCCAGTAGCTCTACCCACTGTCCCCGCCTCGCTCCCTCTGGTTGCTTCGACCCCTCCTGCCCACGTTGCGCCGCCGGCTAACACCGTCGAGATACTAGATCTCGATGATGAGGTGCCTTCCGCACGCCAAATAGCACTGATCAGGAGACTGTATGCCAGGTTTGATTGCAAGGTTTTGATGCCACTGCCGTTGTTGCCCTTCCCCCCTGACCACAATGTGTCGGAATTGGTGTACTTTGTTTCTGCTTTACGTGCCACTCTCGGGAGCCTACGTATAGCTTGTGATGATCACCATCCCTTTGAGTGGATTCGGGGCTGGGAACAGTGTCTTCACCGGCATGTCCTCCTTGCTGTCCGGCTCTCTGCTCCACAGGGGCCGAAACTCAAAGCGCTAATTTCTGGCGCTTTCGGGGCCGCTACTCTTCAGCTGAATGAGGGACGATCTGGACCGGACGTCTTCCAGACCATCATTCGTACGTTGAGTAGGAGCCTGAGCAGGGCCACACCTGCGGCTGTCATGCAGAGTTTGCAGAATTTGGTCGTGCCAGTGGGTACGCCGTTTAGTGGGTACCTGTCGGAGTTGCGTATGATGGTCGCGAACGTGCGTTGTGTCGGGCATGTTTCCCCCGATGACGGGACCATGCAGAGCGCCATCAAAACTGGCGTCGAAGATCAATTCGCGTCGTTGAGCGCGTTGATTTTCGCTGGTCGCAACATGCGGAATTTGCCGTTTGAGAATGTAGATAAATTGATGGGTGCGCTTGAAGACCTGGCCCTGAACCAGACTGGGGCTACCGCGTCTAACCGGTTGACTGGTGGGATGATGACTCGTTCCAAAACCTACAACCAAGCGTTCCGTAGTCAACAGTACGGAGGGGTGATGTCAGTAGCTGAAGTGGATCCTCGTGAGGACGAAGCAGAAGAATTTGGTCGTGTTTACGAAGTTATGCGTGAACAGGGTGGCTTCGGCCGTAATAAAATGGATCCACCTTTTTATGTTTCTTACAAGTCCCGTGAGGAAAAGGACGCGGCTCGCAGAGCCTATGGCAATCTTTGCCTGAACTGCGGCCACGAAAATCATTTCGCGCGAGAATGCCCGGAAAAATTTATCAATCTCTCTCGCATGATTCATCCCGCAATTGGTGAAGGTTCGACACAAGATGTCTTGGCACGTTGGCGCCGGTGGCAAACGCGTCTGTGCCAATGGGCACTGACCGGCGCCAGCCGTAACCGTAATCAAAACAATGGAAAACGCAACGGTAGGTTGGCCCCCTCTCTGGTAGCTTTTCGGCCGTTTCTGTCCCCGCCTGCGCTTGTGCTGTCGGCTACAGATGGCAACGTCCGAGAGACGCAAATCGCGACGAAAAACGAAGGTAACTCGGCCGTTCCTGCCTTGCACGGGGCAGGTCAGGGCCAAGAGACAGGATGCGATCTGTCTGTGAACGGTAAGAGTGGTGTTACATCTGTTGGATGTCTTCTTGATCGAAACGGAAGTGATTATCCCCTTTCATCGTTGCACACTAATAACGTTGTCACACCTCTTTGCACACGTCCCGTTGTCCAAACGAGATCTGACCGTCCGAGCCGTAAACATCGTCGGAATAGGCCCCCTGCGAAAATACGAGTTCGAAGCGGCATAGAAGAGCCGAGTGTAGCAGTAGACAGTTATACCGTATCCGAGTCAATGCCTGTTACTGTAGGGGTTCAGAGCGCGCCCCCTTCGGCTGATCAACCGAAGTCTTTTGTAACCCCCCGTCAGGATAGGAGCGCTCGGGTCGTGACAGGAAGGAAGGGACTGCGACGTTGTGAGAAAGTCTGGTGTTATCCTGGCCTCGGGACACCACATACTAATCGCGCCGTTTTGGCCCCGGCAGTAGCCGTGGATGGTTCGCCTGCTGTTTTAAATGATATTTTTTACCAAGGGACGAGATTAAAGAGTGTTCGAGGCCACAAGGTGCATGGGTTGGATAATATTGTAGAAAGACATTGTGAGCTCAAACCAAACCGAACGTCCAGCGGTACCGTTAATGCATCTGACGGTAACTCCATTGTTTTGAATGCTAAGGAGCATTCCGGGCAGAGTAGATTAGATGTGCATACCGAGAGTGATTTTTCTGACTCGACAGGCAGTGACCGCATCCATGCACTTTATCCTGCAGTGGGTAGAGGGTCTGACGTACCTCTTTCTGTGTTTCCCCCCCCTCGCGTGTCGCTGCAGAGAGGTGAACGTGCCGATTATTTATCGGAGTTTACCCGAGCTGTCGGTGGTGACGTACGTTTGGATAGGAGACGCCATACCGCTAGAGTGCAGCTGTTTGCTGGAACTAAGGCACTACAGACTCAGGCTTGCAAAGCACTTTTGGATACGGGAAGCCCAGCGTCCTTCATCCAGGAAAAGGTGTGGCTAATAATGCTTGCTTGTTGTGCCGCTTCCGATGATGGGTTGACTACTGTTGGTCAGAAAATATGGGGAGGTTTTCACGGCGTGCCGTTAATTACCTCAACTCAAGTACGGTTGAACATACAATTTGGGGATAGTACACAATTGGGATCTGTCCCAACGCCACCTGTTTGTTTAGTAGTGTTAGCGCACGTCGTGCCGGACGCAGCAATGTCTACGGCGGTACTGCTCGGTCGGGATAGTTGGTCACACTTCCCGGTTCGGAAATATCGAGACGTAAGCGACACCGAGACTGTGGTTACTTTTGTCGAGGCAGACTCCGTTTCCGAGACAGGTAATCAACGTTTTACCCAGTGGATGAACAATGCAGTTGGCATGATAGAAAGTAAGGGAAGTAGCAGAGTTGTGGTCCGTGTTGCCAGCCAACCGTACAGGTTGCCGAGTGCTATGTCCTGGCTGACAGTATGCCTAACCAATACCGACGGCAGCGACGCTGACAAAGGTGCATATTATATTCGTTTTGGACCAGATTGGTTTCCACAGGAAGCTATTGTTGAGGCTGGTACCTCTGAAATCCCAATAAAACGTCTGCACTCTGACAATTTCTTAGTACAACATGGTATGCGATTGGGTGTAGGTGGTGGCAAGTTGGTGCCGTGCAAATTGGAGCACGCCGACATAACTCCGGTTGAGACGCACGACATTAACACTGTAGAAGGAGGCGACAGTCCCGCTCCCCAGAATGATGAACCACCCCCATCCGTGTTAGCAAGTTTAAACCTTACACAACAACAAGCGTTTATCCGGCTATGGAAAAAGGTTCCTGCACACATGCACGCTATACATTTTGATTTCGACAAAAGTCTTTGGACCGCAAGAGACATCGACTGATCTGGGTCATGTCACTGTTGATCCCTTCCGCATTATTCTTAAGAAAGATGCACAACCGGTGAAGCAGCGACCGTACCGTCATTCGCCGGTGTTGGCAGCGAAAGTTCAAACCGAAATCGACAGATTGGCTTTGGCTGGAATTTTGCGACGTTCATGTTCAAACTGGTCGAGTCCCCTGGTAGTTATTGCGAAAGCTGATGGTCGCATCAGGTTGACCTGCAACTATAAAAGTCTGAATGCACAGTCTATTATACCGGTTATGCCCTTACCGACCGTAGATGATCTGTTGTCTGACCTAGGTGGAGCCAATGTTTTCAGTACGATGGATCTGGTTAGCGGATTTTCCCAGTGCTCTATTCACGAAGACTCTATTCCACTTACAGCCGTTTGCACACAAGCTGGTAACTATGAATGGACTGTGATGCCGATGGGTCTAGCTTCTAGCCCGGGATGGTTTCAGTCTAATATGTTACGAGTATGTGATGGGTTGCAACGCGTACGACTTTTTATTGATGATATTGTATGTTTTTCGAAGAACGGCGCGGAGCATGTCTGCGATTTGGAGAGATTTTTCGATCGACCTACGAAATTTGATTTTAAGTTAGCACCCAAGAAAGCGTATTTAGGAGTACGCCTCATCAAAATTTTAGGTCACCGTGTAACGTCCAAGGGAGTAGAACCGGACCCGGGTAAAGTAGAGGCTATGACCAAATTGCCCATGCCTTCAAATATCAGTCAATTGCGATCAGTACTGGGCGCACTTTCATATTACCGGAAATTTTTGCCACAGATGGCGACAGTTACGCGACCTGTGAATAACCTCTTGAAAAAGGGTGGTAAATTCGTGTTTACCACCGAACATGTTGAGATCGTGCAACAATTGATAAAACGGCTATCTAGCCCAGACGTTTTAGCCTTTCCGGATTTTAAAGCCGTTATTTCTGGTGACCGTCCGTTTCAATTAATCACCGACGCATCTGCTGATGGTTTAGGTGCAGTCATTGAACAGCAACAACCAGATACATCTACCAGGCCTTTGTGTTTCCTAAGCAGGACGACACTACCGAATGAACGCAACTGGAGCGCTACTGAGTTAGAGTGCGCCGCCATTGTTTGGGCTGTGAAGAAGAACAGGCAATTGTTTTACGGAATACCCTTTGTTGTTATTAGTGATCACCAACCGTTGAAGAACTTGGAAAGTTTATCGACGAAGGTGAACAGGGTACAACGTTGGTTTGATTTTTTGAGTGCGTATACGTACACCTTGGAATATAGACCTGGGAAACTCAACGGTAATGCTGATATGATGTCGAGATTACCTATACCGGCAACCGAAGCTGACCACCAACCTGATGTTCGATTATCTGACCCCGCAGATGTTGATGTATACATGATCGGTGCGAGTGGCGTGCATTCTGCACAAATGAGGGAGCCGCGTTCAAGCTTGAATGAGCTGGACCCCGGGTTGAATTTTGAGGTGGGGGAAAGAGAATTGAGGACTGCTCCACTCACCACCAACGAAGCGGCCACTCGGACTTGGAAGGTGATTCAAAACGAACGCGCAAAACGAAAATCGAATATAGTAGAACCGCAATGTGACTTTGCAATCCCAGACAACACACCTCTGGTGCCGCCAACGTCGCGAGTAGTGAGTGGTCAATTGGAGTCTGGACTAGTATTAAATGCTTGTCCTATGACCAAAGAAGGTCAGATTCTATTAGGGTTGAAAAATAACCACTCTGTAGCTGTTATTGATCCTGAAGAGGAAGGTGATGGTTCTGGATTAGCCGGTAGCCAAGACCACTACAATAACATGGAATTCACCGAGGAAGATCTGGACAGTATGGAAGCCAGAGATTTCGGAGAAAAGTTGTGTGAGAAAACGGTTAACGATTGGTCAACTGCCCAAATTAAGGATGACACCGCATAAATTGTGGTCGACTTGAAGATTGCAGGTGCCACCGTTGCAGACGTTACCGATGCGGTAATGCCTGAGACAGTAGATAGGTTGGAAGTGAAGCGATTACTCTCACAAGGTGGACTAATGGAACTCCCCAATCCCCGAAAATTGTTGGTAAAACGTCTTTCTTCGGAACCTGCTAATCGAAATGGCAGGAACCCAGGACGGTTCGAACGATTGCTGGGAGAGGAGCCTGTGAGAACCTACGTGCCTTTGTTGCTGAGACCGTGGGTAATGGATTGCACTCACAAGGAATCGGTTCACTTGGGTGAGAAAGTAACTCTGGCTCTGTTGCAGAAGTACTACTGGTGGATTGGAATGGCTGATAGTGTAAAATGGTGCATTCGAAGATGCTATACTTGCCAAGCCAGAAAAAGTGCGCGAGGTACCATCAGATGGCCGTTAGTTTCCTTGCCGCTACCCAGCCGCCCGGGACAAATGCTATCGTTTGATTTGTTGGGACCCTTGCCGGAGACGAAGAATGGCAATGTGTATGTGTTTTTATTAGTGGATCTATATAGTAGGCATGCGGAAGGATATGCAATGACGAAGGACGAGAAGACAGCCCGAGGTTGCGCTTCCCGATTAGTAGATGACTATATACCACGATGGGGTTGTCTACATACTTTCCTATCCGATCGAGGTACAGAGTTTATCTCCCAAGTCAGTAGAGCTGTGTATGAGACTTTAGGAGCAGTGGAAAAGTTCACTAGTTCTTATCATCCCCAAACGAACGGTATGGTCGAACGGTTGAACCACACCCTTTGTCAGATGTTGTCTTATCTGATAGCAGATGACCAAACGAACTGGGATGAAATGCTCATGCACGCTGTAGCCGCACACAATAATAACGTGAGTAAGGGAACAGGTTTAGCGCCGAACGAAATCCACATCGGCAGATATCCAAGGTTACCAATGACTATACTGGAAGGCAGAGGTGTCAAAAGGTCATCAATGTCTAAAACAAGACCAGTTGGATTACCTTGAACTTATGCGGGATATACAAACAAAGGCTTACGAATTGGTGAAAGAGGAGGACCGTTTAATTAAGGCCAGGCATGAAGCCGCTCACGAACATCTTGCTGAATTAATAAATCGACGCCCGAAATTCGAAGTAGGAGGTTGGGTGTGGATTTATGACAATAAAACCATCATTTCCGGTGGAGGTCAGCATGTCCTTAAAACTAGCGATCCCGATTCTAGAAGTAAAAAGTTTGCATTAACCGCCAAGCTAGCGCAGTGTTGGACGGGACCATACAAAATCTTGTTTGTGGGACCGGGTACAGCAAAGGATGGGAAAAAGGTTGGCCCTAACTTGTTATTAGTAGAGGTTCGTAAGGACGAGCCGGGTAGAGAGATAAATGCACGAGTGTCCATGTACCGTTGTAAGAAGTGTCATAACCCTCACGAAGGAGCAGAAGAACCGAAATTCCTACCTTGGGCTGTGAGTAGCTACGTGTTGAACAAATATTCGGAACGTTCACCCCCTCTTCATCTGACAGCAGAAGACGTATGTATTGAGTTGGACGACTACAGAATTAGGCCTATCTATATAACGAAACACAGAATTTCGAGAGGATTAGGAGGCAAAAACCCTGTCCAGTATTATACCAGTTGGGATGAGGTGTCAGTTAAGACTTCGGAACACGAGCCAGAATTAGAACAGTACGGTAGTTTAGTGTCTAGGTATTGGGCCGGAGACCCGATTCAGGTGGGTGGTGAGAATGCGAAGTACAGAAGGTTTAGGGTACAGCTTGCTAAACGTACACTTGCATGTGCGAGAGGCGAGAGATTTGTTGCTACCGGGTACAAAGTCTGTTGTGATACTCGAGGGAGGCCAGGAATATATGATCGTGACATTATTGGATCGTACATATATTTCAAAACTTCCCGAGCAGGTTGGCAACTGGCAAGAGTTGTAATGGTGGCGGAAGACGGCGAGAGCAAGGAGCTGCCTCACACCATTAAATTGCTGGACCTCGGAAAACGCTACAACGTCCACCTTTCGGAGGAGAAGCTGACAACCGTTAGCGAGGATGTCGGAACCTGGTGTTGGCATGTACACGTAACCACTAAGAGTAGCAAGAAGTTTTTGCATTCTATTTAAGGACGGGGTGGGCGGTTAAGGAATATTGTAGCATGATACGTTATATTTTGTCAACAATAAGGGAATATGACAATACTTTTAAGTATTTGTCGGTGAAGCAAGCAATGCCAAGCACCTGTTGACCTTGGACCGCAATAACGGAATATGACCGTACCATTGGTATCGGTAGGTGAAGCGAGCAACGCCAGGCACCTGTGGTCATCGAAAACTAAGTTGGAGTAGTCCCCCATTATTAGCTAGTTGAATTGGTCTTAGTTACTACAGCAGCAGTCTCAGCGTAACCAGTAGTTAGTTCATTGTGTACTCGTCTGAGGGTGGCAATGAACTTGGGAGGGCAAATGTGGTGAGACTGGGTTTTCTCTAGCTCTTAGTATAAGTAATTCCGTTTCATTTGAGTTTAGTATGGAATCGAAGGTTTCAATGGAAACTATTGGGATGTTTTGTAGGGGACAAACTGGGAATGTTTCCGAAAGAATGCGAGATGCGGTACGTTGAGAGATATTATAGGAGCACAGAGAGAGACGGTATTCCAGAACGGTATCACCGAATAGGTGAGAGGATGCGAGAATCGGTAGAGAAGACCAGTATAGCAGTAGACCAATCATCTGCAGCAGCCGGGGAGATCTACGAACAAAGTATGTTGGAAATCCGTGATGTGGTATCTCAAGAGTAGTAGTAGAAAAGTATGGACAGTGTTGGAATCGGTATGTAGCAAGACTTGTACTGTCCGTTGGCTCGCAGCAGAGGCACGGCACGGCTAGAGCCAGCTACGTGGATTGAGGAAGAGTACCCAGGAAGAGTCACATCAGAGCAGTTGGGAGGACAGGAGGAGCACGGTGCACCCCCCCCTACCTGCTCAGTCCGCATCTTCCCCAGGCTCAACCAGCAACTGTGGAATTAATAAATAACATCAATAAAATATCCTTGAATTATCTGAGCACACTTGTGAGGCACAAGGAAATAACCTGGTAGGCATCTCGATTCAGGGATAATAAGCCACTTTCCTTGCACTTCCCTCACAGCTAAAACTGAGGTTTCGACATGAAATATTTGCATGTTTCGGACGGGGGGATATTTCACTCCTTCCCCTGGAAAGGGGCGGATCAGCGGGAAGGTAGGGGTTCCCAGCGCATTCGGAAGGCTTTCCCTCGCAGGGCCTAACCCCTACACAAAACTCAAGTAAACAAATAATCACTAAGTTCAAGATCACACTAATTTCAAGTCATTTGTTTCCACACTAACATCAATATTTTTTTTTTCAAAGAGTCCCCCAAAAGTGAAAATATGGATCTCCAGAACTTCGGTCAGAATCGAAATCGGCTCAAAACTGCGAGAGTTAGCCGTTTTTACACTAATTTGAAGATGAAAAAGCTCAGACGTACAAAAATCGACGAAAAAAACTTAAGAAACAAAAAAGGGTCGCACTTTCGTGGTCTTACCTCCTATTATGGGCAATTAAACTCATTTGGCGCGAAACGCCAAAAAAATTACCGAGGGAGCGAAGCGACCGAGGCTTTTTGTTGCGTACAGTAAAAAAAACTCTTGTAGCGGTGCGTTTGGGCCTCCATTTGTTTTATGGATTTCCGTCTGTAATAGTCGCGTTTTTGCGTTACTGATCATGAGGGGTGTACTTCGCCGATTTTCACAAACCCGGCAACTACAGAAGCGAGAGAGTTTGGACTAACGCGTGGGATTTGTTTCGTCGTCAACTATATTGAGTTGGTCCATGTCGCCTTGCTGCTGTGGTTCTGGTGTGTTTAGAGTGCGGCGGGATTTCGTTGTTGTTTGTGTTTTTTTAATCCGAACGCACACGGTCTATACACGGCATGTACCAGGCAGCCTTGTTTCATGTGCGGCCCAAAAGGGCCACTGCTGTACCTACGTACGTGCTAAACAAGGGCTCCGCATCGACGCCGGCATTTTGTTTTTGTCCGCTCTATACGTACGTACGTGCTGCTATTTTCTGGACTTCTGCTGCTGCTGTTGCTGTTGCTGCTGCTGTAGATGGGTTGTAAACTACTACAACTACTACTACTACTACTGCTACTACTACTACTACTACTACTACTACTACTACTACTACTACTACTACTACTACTACTACTGCTACTACTACTACTACTACTACTACTACTACTACTACTACTACTACTACTACTTCTACTACTGCTGCTGCTGCTGCTGTACGTACTACTGTGCTGCTCTATACTCATTTCACACTGATGTTGTTGTAGTGGGTAAGTGGATCGGTTGGTGCGTGTGTCGATCGGTTGGTGCGTACGTGGGTGGGTGGGTAGGCAGTACAGCAGCAGCACGTGTATGAAAATACGTGCATACGCAGTATTGTATCGTATCATACCCGGGAATACAACAGGTATAATACGCGTAGGTGCTGCGTTTTTGTACGTAGAGCAGCTAGCTGCTGTATCATAAGTGGTACGCACCCAGGTACACATACAGCAGTGGTGGGAAAAACAGTTGTGCAATCAGTTATTATACTATGCGTGTCGGACACTATTAATACGTATGATATCAGACTGCATGTCGCCGAAGATACGTACGAGTACGTACCCCTTTTACGATATACAGTTTGTAGCATCAGTCTCTCTGTGGGAGCACCCTCGAATCTTGGCATTAAGGTGACGGTGGTTCCCTCAGCGAAGATTCCCGGTTTTGTATAGTAGCGGCGTGCTTATTTCGACCGATCTATTCGCAATTATCTTCTGATTTGTTTGGGAAATTTGATGTACCGTGAAAATCGAACTATTTTTAAACAACAACTTGAAAAAAGACCGATGTGATTATGCACCAGTTCCCAGCAGTACGAGTACGTAGCAGCACGACACACACGGTGCCGTCACCCCAGCAATCCTCTTGATCATGGCCGACGGTCAGTCGCAAGCGGCCAAGCGCTCAAAGGCCGAGGGTGGTCCCTCGGCTTCCCTCTCGGGCGGTGCTTCCTCTCCCGCAGCCGGAAGAAGAGTAGGAGACGAGATGCTTCCCGACAGGTTGTGCAAAAAAGCCCCAAGGAAAGCCGAGGGACACATGAAGCATTTTTGAGAAGATGGAAAGCATGGTGTGCCCCTGTCCAGCGACGATGAGAGCCCTGACGGTTGCAGCGGAGCGTGTTGTACGAGCGGTGGTACCCTCTTTGTGCGTGTGTACTGTCCAGGTAGGTACCGCTGCCGAGTGCGTCAAAAGATAAATTGTACGTACGGTTTTGAGGCCTGGTTTGTCTTTGTATTTTGCTCTTTTGGTACTTTTTACGTACGTACACATCCTTCCGGATACTCGTACGCATTGAACATCAAAAGTTACACTATTGTTCAGAGTACAAGTTAGTACGTAGTAGTACCAAATATATTGTAACATCATACGAGTACCTGGCTATATATATAGGTATGTATGTACGTACGTACATATATATATATATGTACATATATAGATGATGTGTCTTCGTTTTTTTCTGTATACGACCAGATGTTTATGTATACATATTATACTTCGTACAATACCTCGTACAGCAGCAGGAGTTGTATATATGAGTATGCATATTATCAATAGTATATACCAGGTATAGTATATACCAGGTATACAAGGCTTGCTGGGAAAATCAGGTAGCGGGAGACACGGAAAACTAAGGAACATAAAAAGGCATGCTGCGATCAATAATGCTCAGACAGGTAAGGTATTGATTGTGCTTGGTACTCGATACAGCAGGTATGATGACGTACTTAAAAGCGGGAGGAGTATACGTGGAGTAGGTGCTTTAAACACGTAATCATATAGCAGTTGCTATGTGCTCTTTGTTGGCGATGTGAAATATGCACTTGCACTTGTTGTCTGATCACGCCATTCGAATCTTGATGAATATATTTATGAATGCGTTTTGTCTTTCCGCGCACTGCTATTTGTTGGTTAAAACGCTGTTCTTGGGGCATTGTTGCTTGGTGATAAAATAGTACACTTCAGAGCTTTCCTTGTGTGGAAATCGCTCGAAGGTTCTTGATTATACCAGCAGCTCGTGGCAAGGGGAGATCACGTTTCCCCGATGATAAGTTGGCGTAATAACTACTGCTGTAAGCTTGGAACCATACCACGCGGTCGGATAAGTTACGTTTGCGTATGAATGAGGATTTGAGATTTATTGTTTTAGTTTTAGAGTCAATCTCAATGGCGATACCGTCTCTGGCTGTCTGGCCTGGGCGGCTATTCTGGTAGTTCGGAAAATACACTGATTTTGGTTGACTGGTTGACCGACTGAATGAGGATTTGAGATTTATTATTTAGTTTAGAGTCAATCTCAATGGTGATACCGTCTCTGGCTGTCTGGCCTGGGCGGCTTTTCTGATAGTTCGGAAAATACATTGATTGACTGGTTGACTGATTGAACGAGGATTCGAGAATGGAGGATATTGAATGAGTTTCTGATTGGGCTGGTGGGGTTAAGGTTGGGTTGTGGTTTTTGATTGATGGTTTTCGGGCATTGAAAATTCTGCCTGTTTACTGATTAAAATAGTGGATACTGCTGTGCGGATATACTGTTCTTGGTCGAACCGTGATCGGGAGCTGTATTGTTGATTGTCAGGGAGATATTCAATGATGAAAACGGCTGGTCTAGTAGTTCCGAGAATGCATTGTACGGTATTGAGATTTATATTGAGGATTTTTCAGAGTTTCGAGATTCTTGCAACGTGCAGTGGTATCTGAAGTTAGCGCTACTGGACAAACCTGCATCGACCTGTTGACACCGAGTTGATGACCGTCTGATTACCGAGGCCTTATGCCCTAGGTACGGCAGCTGAGTGTCTTGGAAGATTATTGAAGTTTGAGCCAGTATGGTTTAGATTTTGGTCTCTGAAGTTGGTACTACTGGACAAACCTGTATCGACCTGTTGACACCGAGCTGATGACCGTCTGATTACCGAGGCCTTATGCCCTAGTTACGGCAGCTGAGTGTCTTGGAAGGTTGTTGAAGTTTGAGCCAGTATTAATTAGATTTTGGTCTCTGAAGTTGGTACTACTGGACAAACCTGTATCGACCTGTTGACACCGAGCTGATGACCGTCTGATTACCGAGGCCTTATGCCCTAGTTACGGCAGCTGAGTGTCTTGAAGATTTGTTTGAAGTTTGACCAGTTTATGGTTTAGATTTTGTATTCGAATTTGAGATTGAATGTGCTTGAATTTGTGGTATCGGTACTCTGAATGTGCTTTGGAGGTTTGGGACATTGTTGGTCTACATTCGGTTACGTGATTTGAATGTTGTGATTATTGATTGGATGATGATTTGTTGGTTTTGGGGACAGCTATGAGGTGTGACCATGCTATGATATTTAGCTTTATTTTTTTAGCCAACGTTCACCATGCAGGGAGGATATTATAATGGGAACTGTACACCTGTTCCGTGTATGCATACTGGGTGGTGGTGCCTCCGCACAGTATCGATTTGCAATAAGCCCAGGGAGGATATTGATTGTGCTTGGGGTATCCCGTACACAGGTATGATGAACCCGGTTTCATATATTAGGGAGTTCATTATACTTTTGATGACTCCGCTTTCTCCATCTGTTGAGCGTCTCCGTGCTTGCTGCGTGACTTCCCTGACCCTTGGCTTTGCCTATGCCTTGACTTGCCTTGCTTGACTGCTCGCTGCGCCTCGATGTAGGCCTGCGAGGTCCGACGATAATACATACGTTGTTTATATCTACATGAGGACGCTCCGCCGCTGACCCTGCCCGCCGTGCTAGGCCCTGATCATGCGCCCGAGCGTCGTAATCAATATAAAGGTGTCCATGTGAATACTAATAATCACCCTTTTGAAAATGCAATACATGAAAAAGCCTTCATAAAAAAAACAATCTCCCCGCGTAAATATCGAGTCACCCCCCCCCCCCTCACACCCCCTCACCCCCACCCCCCCGATACCCTCACCATTCATAGAACAACGAGGCACACGAACAACGGAACGAAGAGTCGATCACAGACAACAGATGAAAAACTCTTGACACTATAAGTACTACTGTAGTGTTATACTTGTACGTGAATCTATTTTGTTTTTGGGGTGAGCACTCTACCTAATGTTCATGTATATGTACAGCAGAGCGCTGTAGAAGGGCTCTCCCGGCAGAATCCTGACTGCGCAATATTACTGGGGACCATAGTTAACAGGACCTATGGTAGACACAAAAAAATACATAGTTACCTGTTTTTACATTTTGTCCTGCTTTTGTTTGGTTGCTTGATTGTTGATTTGCTTCAGTATGTTTACTTTCTATTATTTTTCCTTTTCGCTTTTTTCTTTCTTTTCTCTTTTTTTTCACTTGCATGCACCTGGATTGTAGCAGGGTAGGTCTTGCCTGTCGTATATGGCATTGCATTGTCTGCTCTGCTTACTGCACTGAGCGTAGTATCCCTGTGTCGTAGTTTTGTGACCACAGAACTGGTACCTTTTTAGGATGATGAATCGGCACGGACACTGGGTGTGCTGGATGTCGACGGGTAGAAAGGAAGGTTTAATGTGAAGAACACACACACACAATATGTGGTCATATTTACTACGGTCCTCCGGAATAGTTGGATTTTCGGAATATTACGATGCAAAAGAATGAGTAGATGCCCCCCTGCGGCTGTGTTGCATAAACTTGCAGAACCCGCCCCCCATTCCCCACACGAGTGCGACTAGAAGCTTGTTAAACCCCCGCGCAATATATCTTCTCTCGACATCCTTCCCGGTCCCCGCGTACAGGGTGCTTGGCCGCCAGAAGGAGAAGATCAACGGACGCGATAACTTGCCTATGTTCTTGCGCGCACGGTTCGGAACAACCTGCAGTACCAGGCGGCGTAGGGGTTGGGTGTACGGGGGGCGGCAACCTGTTCCTGAGTGAAGCGCATAGCAGGGGCAAATATTGATGAATGGCATGCTTTGCTTTGTGTCGACAAGCAAGCCTGTACAAAAGGCGTTGCTTGAGTGTAGAAACAAAGATTGTCGGAATTTACTTCTTTTCATATGATTGAACTTGCTTTTTTACAGGCCGTGGGCAATCTTTCGTCGTCAAGATAGTTTGCCGAATGTGTCGAACCCACTGAGGACCGCAGCGCGAAACATAGTGTTTCGGCCTGTTGTTTTCGGGGTGGACAGGACTATACATACTAATGCCGGTATGAATTTTTCGCTTTTCACGTGTGAAAGCACATTTTTTATGTCGAATCTAATTTTGCAGAATCAACTTTGTTTTCGTCGCACGGTTTGGAATGACGTCTACAATATAGGTTCCGAGATTCGCCTAGACGCCAGCTATATTTCGTCTTCAAGGTAGTTTGCCGAATGTGTCGAACTAACGGATAACAGCAGCGCCGAAAACAGTGTAATGGCCTGTTTTCTGTCGGGGTGGGCAAGACTATACATACTACGAGTAAAGCCGCTGAAATTCTCTGTCCCGCAACGTCCGTACGTACAAACAAGCCGCATGTTCGTGGATTCCTCTACAGTAGATGTCAGCTATCTTTCTGCAGCGAGTTGCTTTCACTAGTATACAAAACCCAAGAGAACAACAGAGCCAAAGATAGTGTATTGGCACTTGTTGTCGGTGTTGTACGAGGCTTTGTATACTAATTTCAGTACACTATTTCGGATTTCTGGAGCAGAAAAGGTCAATTTTACGTGAAAGCTAGGTTTACCGTATTGCAATTATCCGACACACAACGTCAGCGACTTAGAGAAAACCACATGTCCCCAGATTTGTCTAAATGTAAGCTATCTTCCTGCAGCGATTCGTTGCCTAATATACTAAACCTAGGGAGAACAGCAGAACCAAAGATAGTGCATTGGCACCTTTTCCGGTGTTGTACCAGGCTATGCATACTAATTTCAGTATACTATTTCGGATTTCTGGAGCAGAAAAGGTCAATTTTACGTGAAAGCTAGGTTTGCCGTACTGCAATTATCCGACACGCAACGTCAGCGACTTAGAGAAAACCACATGTTCCCAGATTCGTATAAAAGTAAGCTATCTTCCTGCAGCGATTCGTTGCCTAATATACTAAACCTAGGGAGAACAGCAGAGCCAAAGAAAGTGCATTGGCACCTTTTTCCGGTGTCGTACCAGGCTATGCATACTAATTTCAGTATACTATTTCGGATTTCTTGAGCGGAAAATATCAATTTTACGTGACAGCTAGGTTTACCGTATTGCAATTATCCGACACGCAACGTCAGCGACTTAGAGAAAACCACATGTTCCCAGATTCGTCTAAGTGTAAGCTATCTTCCTGCAGCGATTCGTTGCCTAATATACTAGACCTAGGGAGAACAGCGGAGCCAAAGATAGTGCATTGGCACCTTTTTCCGGTGTCGTACCAGGCTATGCATTCTAATTTCAGTATACTATTTCGGATTTCTTGAGCGGAAAATATCAATTTTACGTGAAAGCTAGGTTTGCCGTATTGCAATTATCCGACACGCAATTTCAGCGACTTAGAGAAAGCCCCATGTCCCCAGATTCGTCTAAATGTAAGCTATCTTCCTGCAGCGAGTTTCGTTGCCTAATATACTAAACCTAGGGAGAACAGCAGAGCCAAAGATAGTGCATTGGCACCTTTTCTCGGTGTTGCACCAGGCTATGCGTACTAATTTCAGTATACTATTTCGGATTTCTGGAGCGGAAAAGGTCAAGCTAGGTTTGCGGTATCGCAATTCTGAACCCCGCTGCGTCACGATTATGTTCCCGTATTCGTCTAGACGTAAGCTATCTTTTTTCCCCGAGGTCCGTCGCCGAAGCGGTACAACTCACGGAGAAGAACGCCGTCCAAAACACTGCCTTTTGCGTGGGGAGGTCCGACTACCCGAGCCTGCGCAAAAAAGCCTCAAACACAATCGAACACCAAAATCAGGATTTCTACTGCTGTGCATGACATCGCGCCCCAGTTTCGCAGCAGGTGGCCGTGCAGAGCCCTTTGCTGCGATATTGTTCAAAGTCGCCGGTGGAAGGCATGGGTAGAGGCGTTTGCGAGGCGGGACATGTACACGAGGCGTCTCGTACCTCCGGCGGGCTGGTAGGGGCTTATTTTGACCCAAATAACAACATTCTGTACCCAAAGAGTGCTTGTACGATACCGAATGAAGATTTGCGGGCAGCCGATCAGCTTTCCACAAGGCAACGGTGCCTTGAACACCCTAACCTGCGAGTGGGACTCTAGCTAGGGCGCCCAGCCCCTAATGGTGTCTCTATCGTGCAGGGCCCTAAGCCCAGACATGGGTCGGTCGGACCCAAAAATGAAAGCTATCCGGTTCACAACACATAGCGCACCAAAAACAGCCAAATTTCAGCAGGCGCCTTGATTTGAGTAGTTGGTAGTCCCCTCACCTTGTGGAGTCGCCATGGTGCCGCAGGCCCACGCCGTGCTGACCGCCCAAATAAGCCACCTAGCGATAGCCATACCTCTGGTGCGATTTTTGTTTTAAATCTCGTACGTGCCAGCCTTTCATTGGACGGAAAGTTGATAGTCCCGTAAACGAAACCGCCAAAAAATATACTGGTAATTTGTTTTGGTCGAAAAATTGAAAGCGGGACCCAGGGGATGGTCGACAGCCACCGTGGCCTTAAGTCTGACCTGCTGCTACCATTAACAACATTATGGGGACTACGCGAGCCTGCGACCGGCGGCCGTCTAGGCCGCCGGCGAATCCCCCTCGTACATACATATTTGTCTATTATATATAGTTCGTCTGATGCCCAAAAAACAATACTTGAATCAAGTGATCTTTGATGCCCACTTTGTCATAGCAACTTAGAGTGGAGCAAATGCAAACAAACAAAAAAACATTTTGTTTTGTCCCACACACGTTCAAAACGCACGCTTCTCCCTACGCCGGCATGCCCGGCACCGTGTTCTTACGTCGCAGGCTGGGATACTGTAGTACAACTCGTACGTGCGCCGTGGCCACAGCGATTCGCGGCTGCTCTGCGTACGGGTATTGCAGCAGTGTGGTTGCTACTATTTAACCTTTGCTGATATTGTATCGTTCATCCTCGTTCTGGTCGTACTCGTATCGTATGATACGTACGCGGCCTTCTGTCACCGTACGCGACGAAAGCACCACTGCTTTAGAAATGGATGGGGTCTCTGAAGGCCCCTAGATAACGCACCCTCCTCCTACCCATGCTCGTGTTCAAAGCCGTCCCGAGTTCGCGAAGCTTGGTCATGTCGCATGGCCTACTTACCAGGTACCACGGGTGGTCCTCGGGAAAACAAGCATACGTATTCCACCCCATACCAGGTACCAGGTACGAGCAGGTACCAGAGATCACCAACAACCATCCTCAAGTCAAGCACCGCCACCATTACCACACCACTAGCTGAGCACCAGCACCAGCAGAAACGTGTCGCTGGTGGTGGTGGTGGTGGTGGCTGTGTTTGCTTGTTTTGGTTTCTAGAACAAATCTCGATTACTCTGCGATGGCAAGAAATAGACGCTTTTTGTGAATGCGGCGCAATAAGGTGATACCAGGATACCAGGTATCATACCAGGCTATTAATAGACGGTGCCGCGAGACACCATATAGTAGTAGCTCTTCAACGACACACCGCGTTCAGAGCCATGCCCAGGTGACATGCTCACGTGACATCTACGCGAGCCTGCATCATGCTGTAATCATGCTGTCTGTCCACGCACGTATAGATATATATACGTTCCTTGACGCTCGCTGTGGTGATCTTGGACCTCTTGGGCTCTCACTTGGCTTCAGACCAGAGTCACACTCGGGACCCCTTTCGACGGCCTCGCGTTGGCTTTTTCGCCCGCTCTTCTCGAGGGTCGCCCCCCTCAGCCTCCGCCCGTGACTTTCCGCCCGCGCGCACTCTCGAGTCAAGCGCCGCCGCCGAGCGCGGCGACCTTCAATCCGTGGGCTCTTACGAGACGGTGGGACATCGAGACTTTTTCTTCGAGACAGAAAGGTTCCGTGCGGGACGCCGAGGCTGTTTCTCTGAGGCAGCAAGCTTATTTCGTAGTTGTTTCTTGGAGATCCGAGATATAGCGAGGTTCTACGTACGTTCTTCTTCTGTGGATCTGTTCGGTGTTTGGTTCCGTTCTTTACGTACTTGCGGGGAGCTCCGATATACATACATCGTACGTCGTAGCTGTTTTCTTTGATAGCTCGGACTCCCGAAAGTGACCGCTTACTCTCGACTACCTCCCTGGGCAGGTCGTCTTTAGCCCCTTCCATCTCCCCCGCCTCACCTCGTGGGAATACGAGTGAGGACACAAGTACAATACGATAACAATCATTTCGGCTGAATACTAACTGTACTCTCTGTACTACTCGTACAAAAGCAGCACAGCAGCAGTATTAATAGTAGGGCATTTGACAAAAAGGGAGACACCCCCCATATATCGTAACAAAAGGGGGGACACTACCAAGCACCGGCGGCGAGGCTATCGTTAAAGAGGCGGCCGTCAACACCAATCCAACGGCCCAGCGCATTAACTGTATGCTCATAGTCATATGTTAACCATCACTCTGACCGAACAGCTCAACAGCTCATTTCCTGGTACAATAAGACTCCTCTCCTTTACGCCATGGTACGTACCTGATATACGCGTATACGTATACGGCGGTACCGGCACGACTACATATATACGTTCAGCAGCCAGCAGTAGTACCAGAGGAGTACTACTATCATTTGTTACGTATATATTTACGTATACTCGCTTATATATATATGTTGGTGATTTTTGAGGACAACAGGGCACAGGGCGCCAACCAATGTATGCCGATCTGCTGGCCACGTTTGCGTAGGTATGGGCCGTTGGTCTTTTCGACGTTAGACGTCGTCTGTTAAGCGTGCCACAAGAACCAGAACATGGAGTGGTCACTTACCCTAGGCCTTTTTGACACAGAAAGGGGGATACCTCTCTGCATATTTACAAAAAGGGGGACGTTACGAAAAAAGGGGGACTTTCCCAAACTAAGAAGATGAAAAGGGGGATACCCTCGCGTAGGCATAACAAAAAAGGGGATATGCTCACACCCCCCTTTTGATCGCTCTCGTTCACCCGTTAAACATATGAAAAAAAAAAAAAACGCTGGGGATGGTAGGGAGGTGCCATTTGAGTGTGGCAAACGCATCAGATTTTAATTTCGAGTCGATTTGACAGAGTACATGGGCTTACCCGGCGGCGAAAACCGATGTCCCCCTTTTTGTAACGATACAGGGGGGTGTACCCCTTTTTGTAAAACCCCCTTAATAGTACCATCAAGATTATTTCGTGGTTGTTTCTTGGAGATCCGAGATATAGCGAAGTTCTACGTACGTTCTTCTGTGGATCTGTTTGGAGTTTGGTTCCCAGCAGCATATCTTTTTTTTAGGTTCGATATACATACATCGTACGTCGCAGCTCTTTCCTTTGATAGCTCGGACTCCCGAAAGTGACCGCGTACTCTCTACTACCTTCCTGGGCAGGTCGTCTTTAGCCCCTTTCATCTCCTCCGCCTTACCTCGTGGGAATACAAGTGAGGACACAAGTACAATAAATACGATAACAATAATTTCGGCTGAATACTGCTGTACTCTGTGTACTAGTACTAGTACAACAACAGCACAGCAGTAGTATTAATACGAGTACGAGTAGTACCTGGTCGTATATAGTACTGCTGTAGTATTACTGTACAGTAGTATCAGTATCCACCGTACATGTAGGTACAGGAACTACAGCAGCAGCAAGCAGCAAGCAGCAGTTTGGACGAACAAAAAACTCGGTTTAATACGTCGCTACTCGTACGAGCATTTTTTTTCTCGGACAAAATACCACTGCTGTACCACAGGTACCAGGCATAGTACAAGTAAATCAGGCCTTTAAATTGAAAAATCATATTTTAGGTGAGGTGCTC
>MEHQ01003010.1:0-156743 GCA_008828725.1 Saccharina japonica | reverse complement strand
AAAAGGGTGACGTTGGACAGATCTCTCTTAACCCTTTTAGTACTGCACTGCTGTACATAACGAAAAATATAAGTCAAATTTCAAGTGTTTTGTCCCCACATCGGTACTGCAGTACTAAAAAGGGTTAAACCGAGAGGTCTGTCCGAACACGTGTCGTTTAGTGCTGGCACCTTAATTTGTTACGTCGTATGGAGTTATCGAGCTCGAAAAGTCGGTCCAGGGAGGGGGCGCGTTTAGTCGCATTATGACATTATGACGGTATGTATGATCGTCACCAGTAGATGTAATGCTGTTGTGTACCAGGTACCGGTATTCATGTACTATACAGCAGTAGCTGTACTGCTGCATGAACGCGACTCACGAGTGCAATTGTGACATCGTGACACATGCTTTGCTCGTACTGCCGCTGTTGGAGTTCAGATTTCGGATTCATTTAACACATATTGGTCTTGCCCGTGTACAGCAGTGTACGGCAGTGTACAGACTCGCAATAAGTGGTGCGATTCAACAGCGACCTCAGCTAAACAAAGACTGCAGCAATGAGTACTATTATACTTGTACCCGACGACTGCCTGTACTGGTGTGCAATGATATCTACCAGTACAGCAGCAGTACTTCGTTGCTTCCCAATCCCCAAGAAAGAGCTCTTATTAATAGCATGTGGCCTCACCGGCAGTAGACCTTCTTGTCGCCAGCTTCCACCGATTCCATGGTCACAACCTGCGCACAGATCAGGTACGTACGTATCATACATATGATAGCGGATTCGGACGGCGGTTGCCTTCCAGTAAACGTACTCGTCACGAGTCAAGAGAGAGTTTCAGGCAACATTGACATTGAACATCACATTGCACTCAATGTTGACTCATCAATCAAGTGATGGCTTCACGTACGTGTCGAAAATCGACCTGTGGTAGCATCCGAAAGCGCTGTGGGACTTCCTGCACGGCAACAGCACACGCGACATCTCTCCCGTATGTCTCCGTCAGTATAGGGCTCTCGTCCGCTCTCTCTCTCTCTGATCTCTCGCTCTCTTTCAGCCACAGAGTGAGTGCAGGCGGGGTCGGCGAGGTGCGATTGCTGTAACACAACTTCCCTGCTGCTTCGCGTAAGATGCTGAAAAATGAAGAACATGCGCACCTCCTCATTGTGACTGGTACAAAGTTAAAGTTAACATGCTACAGCAGTATATACGAAGTCTGTACGTACAGAAGTAGGAATGTACATGCTTGAGACAACAGCTACGATACGATGGCGTACACTATCGTCTGTGAGGAGAAGGCACAGCGCGTGGCAGCAGCAGCAGCAGCAGCAGCAGTAGCAGCAGCAGCAGCAACAGCCCTGGTTAGCACGATCGCTAAGCTATAGGCATACCTTCGGCTTCTCCAGCTCGACCGACTCGTTGATGCGCTCCGCAGCTCGCTGTGTTTGCGGCCGCATTGCTGTTGCTCCAGGCACAGGTACCACGAAACCGTGGGCACAGCCCAGGGTAACAAAGGCAGCAATGGCACCGGCGGTCTTCATCTCTCTGTAGATAAGGTAGCGGGTAGCTAGATGCGTGTGTTGTGTGTCGCACGGAAGAAGCAAGCTCAAACTGTTGTTGTTGTGGGGCTGAAGCTCTGCTCTTTGCTCACGTACGTATTATACATACGCGTTGGTATGGAAAAAAGTACGGGCAAAAAAAAAGAAAATCAAGCAAGAAAATACTGCAGTTGTAAAAAAATCATGTATCATGTATGCAAAAAATCATACGTAGTCATTGGAGGGGATCGAACCCTCGACCCCCTGTGAGTAAGACAGGTGCTCTAACCACTGAGCTACAACGACGACATTTCGCATGATGTGCAATAATCGGCGATTTACAACGGTTTCTATACAAAACACGGAAAAAGATAAAAGTATTGTGTCTGAGGGACATCACGTATAATATGTGTGTACGTGTGTACTCGTACCAGTACGTCGTGGTAAATCCAGCAGTATCTTTGGCATTGCATCGTCTACTCGGCTTACGTACGTCGTACTGCATTACGCATGTAGCCGTACGTACTGACTGTATGTAGTATTAATAGAAGATCTCTGTGTCGTAGTTTTGTGAACGCAGAGCTTTGGTATCTCTCGAAATAGTACGGGTAGGATGGAGAATAGGCACGCGCATGCATGTGGGTGTGCCGGGTCTGGCGGGTAGAAATAACGGAAGAACACCCCACACACCAACATCATAATTGGTCCATCGCACATCGCACCTCGTCTTGGTGTTTGCTTGCACGAGTACCCTCGAGGGTAAGGCAGAAGGTTCATCTCCCGGGGTTATCGAGTGTTCCTGTTCCGCGACGACGTTAATCACTTCTTCTTCAGTCCTAACGACGACGCCAAATGTGCATGTATGTGCCCCGTTCTGGATATGATGCGTTATGTATGGTACACAACAGCAGTACGAGTCATAGTACAGGACCCCTCAAAATAAACCGACCACCAAGAAAGGCAGGCTGACATTTACAGGAAAATAAGAAAATCGGGAGTCGCTATGCTGAAGTTACTGTTGTTGTGTACTGTAGAACGCTCCCATTCTCAAATATGAAATCCAGCCTGGACCAGATTTTCGTTCTCTTATTGCTGTACGTAGGCGTCCTGTACAGCTGTACGTTTGTACGATGCCGATGCAAATAATGGATGGATGGATGGATGGGTGGATGGGGCGCATGAAATGATGCACTACTGTAGACCCGCTACGGTCGTGGCGTTCGTACTCACTGGCATTGACTGACGCTTGAGCACGCGTATCTCTCGTACGTTGGAAATAAGCCTGTGGAGCTAAATGCGCACAGCTAGTAGTGTTTGCGGGGACACACAGACGCGGACTCGCGAGGCTTCGTATGATAGCGCTCCTAGTTAATTGGCAGGGGCAGCTTAGGTGTCGCTAAACAGCGTCTTCTCCATTATCCTCCGAGAAACAATTGGACGTTAGCACTATAGGTGTACGTTAAGCATTGCCTTCCCCTCATCCTCAGAAACAATAATAATGAGAAGCAAGTCAAGTTATACACCAGGCACATGGCACAGTGTATTCATACCAACATGTCTGGAATAACATATCATCGTGAAAACAGACGGGTTGTGGCTTTGGCGCGTAACCTGGGGTGAGCACTGTGGGCATCTTCCATACATTAATGTACTAGGTAAATGCCAATGTTGCTGTTCATATCGAGTAAATCATATTAATATACCGCCCCTAGGCCCAGTACAGCTAAGAGTACCGACTCTGGCCCGGGGTCACACGGTAGGTCTCCTCGCCTCCTTTGCTGCCCTGCCGCAGCTCCTGCCTTTGGTTCCATTTCGTGCATAGGGTTTAGCGTCCTCATCCTTCCTCGACTTGCGTCGTCCTATGCTTTTTCACGCTATTACAAGGCGGAATCTGGGCGGTTCCCTTGCGAGGTTGGTCGCAGTCTTCAAACAACGCGCAACGTCCACAAATACATCAAACTCCCTCGTACCGAGAATCGAATTCATGAGCATACCGCTCATTCAAGAGGTTACCTGGTTCCCTCTAAAAAAGGACCACCCGGACGACCGGTCAAGATAGTGATACGGAACCAGATTGGTATTGACACCTTGCGCGCAAGCCGCGTTCTACCGTAGACATTACCGTCACTGCCGCCGCACACTACTGCCAGACGCCGAATCGGCGCGACTATTTGACACGCTTCCTGGTGGGGCGTGCCAGTCTAGCTTGAACGTGTCGGTTTCCGGCACAGGATGCTCGATACCGCCGCTCGCCTAACCCCCTCCCCCGCGTGTGCCGCCCCTTCTTCTATCCCCTCGAAAAAGTCCAAGACCTCCCACCCTGCGAACAGACTCTCCAATTCACGAGGGCCAAGCAGAAACGCAGGATTGCTCGGACGCACGCCGACTGACGGATGCTCCCACGTAAAAGTCTTGTACAGGACCAAACCTCCCGGCTTGATGCACTCACGAAGGTTTGGTACCAGCGGGCGGTGGAGATAGTTGAAGACAAGCGCAACCCCAAACGCCTCTTTAGGTAAAGGCGAAGGGTTATCCTCGGTCTCCAGGTCAGTCTGACACGCGAAAATTCCGGCGTCGCCGAGTGGGAGCAGGTACGAGTAACTGTCAGGTAAAAACCGAGAACAATCTATCGGCACGAAACGTAGCGGCGGAACAAGAAAATCCCGTACAACCAACGGGTGCGTAGCTTATTGTGTAGTGCTTTCGACGTGGGGGAGATCTGCAAATTAAATATCCAAGTGTGTGCTTCGGGCAGCATAGGCTTTGGGGGTCGCCTGACAGGTCAGTGACCGCATATCACCCCAGACGCACGCGAAGATTCGCAGCAATAAGTGGGTCCCTGGAGGTTCGTAGATACCACAAATGACATATCATACCGCTATAGGTACGGCAGTCATAAATGTACAAAGGCACGCCCGTGGAGACATTTCAATACTGTACTCCATCAACAAGGTACACACGATGGCGAATGCAGTTCAACCGTAAACGATGGCCGACAATGACAACCCCCCCCCGTTCCTTCACCTCTTCGTGTTTTACGCGTGCTTGAGCTGCCTCAGGAAGATCGGCTGTGCGTTTGACAGCCTCCCCGATGTTTCGGTCGAGCAACACGACGTTTCGGTTGCAGCGTCCCTGCTCCTCGTCCCGTCGCGCTACGAACAGGCTGCCAATACATCCGGGGACGACGAAAAGGAAACCGTCAGGTCCTGAAAGTACGGCCTAAAGAAAGACGCGCAATCTACTACGTGCGGTGATCGGCAACGCGACGCAATTTCTGAGAATATCTACTGCGGTACTCTTGTAGATAAAGAGGACATCTATACTTCAAGGTAGCGCTCTGACTGCTATAACTGTGGCCGCCAACGTCGTTGAACAGGCGCTGGCAACGTTTGTGTACCTTTCCTGCAACATACCTGGTACGGAATAGCCATAGGTTATACATACCTTGGTACGATTTTGCGTGGTGATGAATAAATCCAGAATAAAAAAATCCATGGGGACGATGTCCGCTTTGAACGACTGCTGCTTTGGCTACGCGACCAACAACCCCCCCCCCCCCACCATATATTTATAGGTTGGGTTGGCGTCGGTTGGCAACGACGCTGTAAAACACGCCACTCGCTACGTGAGCTAGACAACCAGGGTGCCGTTTTTTTTTGTTATTTTTTTTGGCGGTCACCAAAGCTGGCGGTCGAGTAGATCATTTGTGCGGGGTGGAGAACCTCTGTTCCGCACAAGGGGAATGGTCGCATCACGTAGTGTTAATATGGGAAGGCGTCCGCGAGGCAGTTACATAGTAAAACCCATTGCTGTCTCCGGAAGTGGCCACACCAGAAATTAAATTAACTCATTGAAGCTGTCGTCCATATGCAAGTCCGCCTCAGAGGCGGTTCTTAGCAGGATGCAGCTCACCCTCCATGCGACTCGCCCAATACCTCACGGCGTTTCGCGCTTGGTGCAAGCAATGTCTGCCTGGTTGGTGAAAACCCAACGCGCTCCGTCCCGGCATTGTAGGGATGCGAGGGTCTATGGTCATATGACTACGGCCGTGCACAACATGAGTACACCCCCCCCCCCCCCTCCACCTGTAAAAGGGAAGGATTCAAGAGTTTTTACGGCGAGAGACATTGCACCCTTGCGATGCGTGCCGTCAACCGTATTCTTCTTAGAGACAAGAGCAGCTGCGGGTGTCGCCGAAGAGCATTCGTGAGGGTACATATGGCAATTGGGAGCATTTGAGGCTCCTCCAAATGCTCGCCAGCTGTGGGCGATTTTCCACGAATCATAAATTTCCTACAAAATATATTGACCAATAGGAAAGCTGTTGGCACGAAAGACCTCTCTTGGCATGCAGCTACCAGTAGAGTGGTTTCAAGCTTGCTCACCCATTCTGGCCAGCGCCGCAAGCAAGGTCCAGAACATCACCCTCCGCAGCGTCAAGCCGCGACGCCCACCGCCGCACCAAGTCGGCTACTCCCGGCATGGTAGATCACCCGCAATGTGGCAGGGCGGGCTTTGCGCCGAGGGGTGGTATGATACGTAGTATTTTCCCGTCCAAGGAATGGCGGCACCTTTCTTTACCGGTTAGGAAAAAGGGCGGTTGGTATATAAGAGAAAGCGCATGCACGTGCTTTGGCGCTCGGGGGAACAAAAGCTGAAACTGGGCAGCACGTCAGCGTCGGCGTGTCGACCAACACGTGAATAGCAATACAGAGCAGAGTACCCCACGAAAAACATGATCGCGTGCATCATTTTTTTTTTTTTTTGTCTTGTATGCCTCGTTTATCTGGCCTCAGGTCTCCGCCCCTCGGCCGGCTCAGCACTCTGCCGATCTGCTATCGTCAATCGCCAATGCTACTATCAGCACAACGTTCACACGATACCCTAAGAGGAGTACTGCCAAATGAGGTTGCTCCCTCCAAGAGGGATGCCCGGTGGGGTCAAATATTGTTTGTAGGGATGATCTGCAGGCGGCTTATATCGATCTCTGGCTGTAAACTGCTGTAGATATACCGGTATCAGAAACGAGCCAATAAACGAAATATCAGAAACGAGCCTGGGAGGAATGATATGTAGATACTCGGTACAGTAGGTACATACCCAATAAATGAGCCTCGCTGGCGGGGCGAGAAATCGGACTTCAGACCTGAGAAATATCATAAATTATGAGAAACCAGACTGAGAAATGAGGAAAAAAATTATGCTGATCATGGCTGATCTATAATAATAATCAGAACCTCAGAAATGAGCCTCAGACCTGGGAGATTGGTAAGACATATCATAAACGAGCCTGACAGAGACATGGGACTACTGCCTGTATTGTCAACGCTCGAGAAATGCGGGCGAGGACTGGACACCAGAAACAAAATAGCCTGAGAAATGATAGTGGTGGATGAGACTGCTGACTGCTGACACACTTTTTGGCATCTTGCCTTGGGGGTGCCCAAAAAACAAAATCCATAACTAACACTCCGTTTTATTCAGATTAGGCCCTCCGGAGGCGAGGGGGGGGATAAGCCACACAAAAATCAAGTGATACGCTGAATAGGGGGCGGCTAACACTCATCCCCTCCACCTCGAACGCCGTGCGATATCTTTGGAACACGATCGCGAACACTGTCCTTCAACGGTTAGAGGGTCGAATACCTCACCTCAGATACAATCGGTGCTTAATAAAAACGTGCAGATTTATCTATAGACATCGTTGTGCATGTCTGAACGGACAATGCACCACGTTTGTGTTTGTGGAAGCTTGTATGGCGATATGTCGTTCTTTTTTTTTCGGCCCGTTGTGTTGGGGGTATTACCACTCGTAGGGGGGGGGGGGGGGTGTTGGTCAGGCACTTGTTTTGTTTTGGACGCCCTTGCTTTATCCTGTAAAAAACACATTACTTGGCATTACCTTCTTCCTGCAACACTTGGTCTTGCCTTGATCCTATACGTGATAATATCTCTAAAACATGACTGGCATATTTATACCAGACCGTCATTTGTATTCTGTTTCATTTCAGAACTTGTTTTATTTTGTCTTTTTTGTTCTTATTTTTTGGTTCGGCTCGTGTCGCTGTGTTCTCGTACCCGATACGTTACGCATCTCACTTGCTTTACCCATTAATTTGCGTTTATTTTGTTTTGGTTTTTCTCTGTTTCACAGTCTGTGACCACAGAATTTGTATCTCTCTAGGATTGGGAATCAGGACAGGCACTGGGTGTACTGATGTGGTTGAGTAGAAAGAACGGGTTTAATGTGAAGACAACAACAACAACAACAGTGTTACGCCATTAATATAACACAAAATGGCAACTGAGGCAGACTGATGAGTGACTTATATTGCCCTACATATGTACATATCCGAAGCATGAATGCCGTGGAATGCCGCCACCCATGCGGAGCCCTTGTACGATACGTAATACTGCTTGTACTGGTACCTGATACGTGCAATACGCGGGTCGCTACGAATATGATACGTACGTAGTTTTTTCAAAAACACTGGCCTGCAGTCCAGCTTTTACTCGCGTCGTACCTGTTATACTTTGGACAGAGGTATCTCTTTCCGCTCTCGACGGCAGCACTGGCGCCCCGCAGGCTTATCAAACTCAATAGGCTTATCTTGCGGGAATAATCGACTTGTCGAGAGTGCTGGCTTGCTTGTAGCTGCTTCATCGGACGTCCCGAGAGACCGTGCATGCACCCTATCCCCGCTCCAAACATGCCGAGCACGTACCCTAAACACCTGCAGCAGGAATTCTACTCGCTACATTTCTAGGCGTCTATAGATGTACCCACGCTTGAGGCAGGCACCGACAGCGCAGAGCCGTTCCTTACGAGCTGGTGGGGTGGTAGACGAGTAGGAAACCCATCTTCGACAAAGTGGATAACCTTAGGAGTGCATCGGTGCTGTTTGGGGCAAGCAAGCGGCCCATCTCCAAGGTTCTGCAACTGCAGTTCTGCTGGAGGAGCCAAGTCAGACCAGTACAACAACTACAACTACAGCAGCAGTCGCAGGCGAAGTGCTCTTCTTGCAGTCTCGATGAACGACTGGCTTTGTCTTGGAGCTTGAGATATGTTCGAGCGCGTCCTGTTTTCCGTGCTCACACGCTTCCTGGGAGAGTATGTCGAGGATTCCACCTTCAGCGCGGAGAGTCTCAAGCTCGGGATATGGAGAGGTGAGAAGAGGGCGCTGCTGCTGCTGCTGCTGCTGCTGCTGCTGCTGCTGAGCACAGCGCAAGTGCTGAATCCTCTTCGCACAGCAGTTTCGAGCAGTGCGAGTATAAAATCAGCCCCAGCATAGCAGCTCATCACAGCAGAGGATGCAAACATAGCCTAGGCCTTTAGACGTCACTCGTTCCCTCAAGAGTCTCTCCAGGACTACTCAGGGCGTACAATACCAACTGATGTCCTTGCAGGTCGCAGGGTTTTTTTAACGCCGGTACAAATGACGCGGCACTACATTTAACATCCAGCCAAGATGACGATTCGCCATTCGTACATCATGAACATTCTACGAGTACAGAGTAACAGAGTAGACTCGACACGTACACCTGCTGTACCTGTTGTGTACCTGGTATACTTTTGTACGCTACGAGTACACTGCTGTTGCCCCCGCTGTTCCAGTCGCTGTTGCCGCCGCCGCTGCTGCTGTAGCTGTGCTGCTGTACCCATGACATCGACGTGCCTGGAGTCTGGAGTCTGGAGCGACGTAATTTTGCACTCGCTGTTCTCTCGTAGATTTCGTGTATACTTCGGCGAGGGTGTGTGTGTGTGTTCTTCACATTAAACCTTCCTTTCTACCCGTCGACATCCAGCACACCCAGTGTCCGTGCCGATTCTTCATCCTAAAAAGGTACCAGTTCTGTGGTCACAAAACTACGACACAGAGATACTACACTCAGTGCAGTAAGCAGAGCAGACAATGCAACGCCATATACGACAGGCAAGACCTACCCTGCTAGCAATCCAGGTGCATGCAAGAGAAAAAAAGAGAAAAAAGAAAAAAGTGTGCGGAACGTCGACTATGTACTCGTACCAGCTACTTCTTGAGATCTCAGTCTTTCGTAATCTATTACCTGTTACGTAACATTCGAGTATTGGTATACTCTATGCGAGTAACCCTAACCTTACAAGCCAATCGTATACTCGTACTTCGTACGACGTACGTATACATACGTACTTACAATACCAGGTGGTCCAAGGGTGGTCTAGACGGTATGGCCGAAATAGCATACCAGACGTTGTACTGTACATCATTGATCGCGGCCGCATGGCGATGTTGCGCACGATACCGCTGGATGGATGCGGCGGTTGGCTATAGTATACCTGGTACATAGACCGATTTGGCTCAATGAGGTTGTGCCTCAGTCGCTTTCCTCATGGCGGCTTCAAGGTTGCACTGCGAGTGCGCCACATGTACCGCTGCATGCAGGGGGAAGGTACGGCAGTGCCGGTACAACAAGGCTTACTCTTCTTGTAGTTCGCTCTGTGCACCGCGCATCATGTGTTCGGCACAGCTTGAGTGCACGCTCAAAACCTACAGTAGTACGGGAGCGCTCTAACCACGACGCAACCACTTGCGGACTTTCCACCTGTGTAGCCCTGTTGCGCGCCGTGAACATCACTTCCATCTTTCCCTTTTGCTGCGTGAAAACGATTGGCGGTGCTACTGCTACGACGTACTGTTTTGTTTGCACCACTGCCGTTCTTGAAGGCTACCTCGTGCTCGAGGACATGCACATCAAAAAGAGCTTTTTGGACACGCTAGAGCTCCCGCTAACGCTCAAGCACGGCATCATCGGCCGCTTCGAAATGCGAATACCTTGGTCGAGCCTTCACAAGGACCCCATCATCGTCGACATTGACCGGGTGAGGAAACAGAGGCCGTGTGGCGTGGGTACGGTGCCGCCGTCTCGAGACAAGCTGTCTCTCGGTTATGATTACCTCAAATCCCCGCCCTCAAGTGCCTCCGTTTGTAGTGTTATTACTGAGCCAGGGGCGCTCGAGGCTTAGCTGAGTGTAGGATGCGAGGGAGTGTTCCATCACACGCGGCAGGCCTATTGTTAACGCACTTCGGGTTATCTTCGGTCTTATTGCATTCGAACCCACTTGGTCGTTCAACTCCCAACACTGGCGTACTACAGCAGTAGTACTGCTGTGTATATGGTGCGTTTTTGGATGAACGGGTGTTCCTCATTCGTGGGGCGCACGTTCCTTCCCCCAAGACTTCGAGCTCCGCCGGTGCTCCCACGTGAGGCTGTATATACGAATAGCATTCCCACGTGTTTTCCTCAGCGCCTACAACAGTACCTGGTCAACAATACAGTTCAACCGTGTCATATCAACAGGTGTTCTTGGTCGTTGAGCCCAAATTCGAGTGGGACGCGGGGGCCGTGAAGAGGAGGGAACGGGTGGCGAAGAGCGCCAAAATCGCAGCGGCAGAGCTCTTCCGAATGTCGCCGCTGCTCGACGACACCTCCGCCGGGCCCACAGAAGGTCAGTCAGCTCCAGAATACCAAGTACGTACGTATACTAACAATAATCGCAGCATATTTTTGATCTGGGAATGATCGCCGTTGCGCAGCCCGTGCGTCTACTCCGTACAGAAAGGAGAAGGCCGCCATCGTCCCATTAACGTTTTGGCACGCAGGCCGAGAGTCGATGCAACGCATATTATGGAGCGTAAGGGAGGGGGAAGGTCCACAGCTGTGTGGAACCGAGGCTGCGATGCCCACGGTCTCCCGTGGGCGTGGCCCGGCGTCGTTCTTAAAAAATATATAAAATATCATTGCGCCAGTCGCAGTAAGTTGGTTGCGCCTGTGCAAAGCCCTCTGGCATGCCGCCGCGCGCTTTACGGCTCGAACCAGCATGTTGTGCCGCTTGAGGGTGCCCTGATCGTACCCTGTTTCGCATTCGTGTGACCGTGCGTCTGCCACTGCCCACCTTTCAGGCGCAGGCAAAGCTCGATGGGGGTCTGGGGTGCAGAAATGGGTGACGGATCGTCTCATCACGCGGATTGTCGACTCTTTGCAGATTCACGTTCGAGATGTTCATGTTCGCTACGAGGTATGTTTCACTTAAAGTCGCGCCTTTCGCAACCCTCCCACCCCCCCCCTTTATTAAGAGCTGTCATTCATTGCAACTCTGCCTCACAGGCGGTTTTGCAGTAGGATGCAGCTCACCCTTCATGCAACTCGCCCAACACCTCGTTTTGCTTTGCACTTGATGCAAGCAATGTCTGGCTGGTCGATGAAAACCTGACATGCTCCGTCCTGGCGTTGTGGGGATGCGAGGGTCTATGGTCATACGACGACGGCCAGGCATGGCATGTATACACCCCCCTCCCCCCAATTAATTCGACGCTGTCATCCATATGGAAGAAAGTCGACCTCACAAGCGATTCCTAGTCAGATGCAGCTCAGCCTTCATGCGACTAGCCAAAAACCTCACGGCGCTTCGCGCTTGGTGCGTGCAATGTCTGCCTGGTCGGTGAAAACCCGACGTGCTCCGTCCCGGCGTTGTAGGGATGCGAATGCCATACCACTACGGTTATGCGTGGCATAAGTGTCCCCCCTTCCCCCCCGAGTGCTCCGTCTGGAAAAGGATGCGTGGTCAATTACTAAGGCAAACAACAAAATAGTACCCCCCCCCCCCGCCGCGTAGTTTATTTGTTATTTGTTTTGCACGTTACAAATATCCTCCATGTGCATGCGGTGAAAGGCGGAACACACATCTTCGGTCTGATTTCTGCGGCGGTTGTTCGATCGTGTTACGGTCTTGTTTTACCTTGTTTCTCAATCGATTGATGTACTCACTGTGCTGCTGTAGCAGTAGGCGTTCCAACTACGATTGTAGTAACTGAAACAGCACAAATGCCAGCAAGAAAAGAGCGACAGAGGTTTACTAGAGACGTTGCCGGTGTTACGTAACGGCACTGGAACGTTCAGTCGTTGCGTGGAAGTGGGCAGGTGCGCTGGAACTCATAGACGATAAATGGGTTGGAGACGTTGAAGTGTGAGGTAGGTTCAGTAATAGCTACGAGATGCACCTTGCTTGGAGGCTGACTGAAACTTTTTTTTTCTGGCTTTAGGGGCAGTCTGAGTCCTCTTGCAAAAACAAATGAAGCAACGCAGACAACACAAGCACAGCGCTCCACTATTAGTTGCAGTTATTGTAGTTTGGCGTACATGTCGAGAATATAAAAACCCAACCAATTTGCGCTCAACCCTGCCAGGCGAAGGTCCTTCGCGCCGGTGTTCCTCCCTGCCGTAAAGCTGCTACGTAGCGCCGCGCAAAAAATGACGTCTTGTACCAAGGGGTGTTCAGACGTCGATATCAAAACATCAAACGCGGCGGCTTCCCCCTTCTCATGCCGTGCTGCCGTTTTTGTCCGCGAACGCGCATCACGCCACGGACGCTTCTAGCCACCGTTTGCGGGCCACCTTCGCCTTGATGCGTCCCAGGGCTTTATTTATTGCCCCCTGCGCAATCCGCTGATTCGTTTCCACGCTGCCCTCGTACCCGTGTCTCTTCCTGGCCCGCTTTCGTTCGTCTTGCTCGCGTCCTTCCACACAGGACCACCTATCCCACCCCAAGATGCCGTTCTACGTCGGAGTCACGTTGGAGTCGCTGCAGGTCGACTCAACGGACCAAGGGTGGGAGGTCCAACCGAGCCCTCGGTCCGGTCCTCTCTCCTCTCCCAGGGAAGCCGCCGCGGATCCGACAGGCGGGGAAGACGGCGAAGCGGCTTCCGCTGCGCCGCCAAGTGTTGACGCCGCGTCAGGGGCGCAGAAAGGGGCGGCGGCAGCGGCGGCGGCTGGCGACAGTTGCGGCGATCCTCTGGTTAAGAAGAACTTGCAGCTGACCCAGTTGGCGGTTTACTGGAACCCCGCGGAAGATGGAAACCCGTGCTCGATGCACCTATCTGACATTCCTGTGGAGCAGGCGGAAGTGGTCATCAGCAGGCGAGGAGACGACGTCGTGCTTTCGATATGCACCGTTGTGGGCAAACCCTATGCCTTGCAGCAAGCCCGCAATCAAAGTCAAGCCGTTGTTATACCTCGTATATCAGAACCGTGTCGCAACCTATACAGTACTACTCGTACGTTAGTTGGTGCAGAATTTCGCGGAAATCACCTGTTGTTGGTTGCATAGATAGCGCTCTCATGGGCCACGCTCTTGATTGTTGCGTCCTGTACGGTAGACGCCTCGCACGCTGTGACTTTAGGTTCGAACCGGTCGGCTACACAAGCCAACAAAAAATATTATATTTATATATATATATCTTGCTCTCGCTTGGAACTCTGGACAACTCTGTTTTGTTGCTTACCTTTGGCCGCTTCTTGTGCCCGCGAAGACTGATCGCCAGGAAGGACGAAGTCGATGCCTTGGTGACGGGGGAAGGGGCGGCGGGCGGGAGCGGGAAGATGCGCCACCGTTACATTCTCGAGCCCGTGGACGCCAGCGCGCGGGTGGCGTTGAGCGTAGACCCGATGGATAGGTGAGGGTGCAGTTTGGCGAGGCGGCCAGCCGACCGACGGGCTGCTGTTGCTGCGGCTGCTGCCGGTTTTGGTGACTGGCTGTGGGGTTTAGGAACGATGACTGTGAGGAGAAGGACGAGTGATTCATTTACACGCTGGTCAGAGCTCGTATCGTATGACAACTCGCATATGTAGCCGGGATGCGCCGCGATGCATGGCAGGACAACGAACGGTGCAAACGTCCCCGAAGGCCTTATTATTTAACTCTGGCGGGGGTTGGTGGAATGCGGAGCCCGTCTTTTGTACTATTTTATCGCGCCGGCAATCGCCTGAGAGGGAGAGCGCAGACGCGAAACGGTCGAGCTGGCGCAAACGAACGATGAAAGAAAGCCGCATCGAACGTGGACGATTTTATAGCGCCGACGCACACGTTGTTGAGCGTGGACGCTCGTGTTTCGGTTAAGCTCCACACCTAGTGCCGGTTTTACCCCTTCGCGCAACGCTGCCAGATCCCAACCCAGGCTTCAGGCGCAGGTGGATGTGGGGCGAATGTCCTCACGGCTGGAGGATTTCCAGGTGCAGGGCGCTATGTGCCTCGGGGCGGCGCTCGCGCAGTACGGAGAGGTCGGGAAGTACTCCAAACACAGGTGCGGGAGGGTCGAAACCGTCTCGGCTACCACTGCTGCTGCGGGTATAACTTGCGGGGCTTGGTCGAGAGACCCATTCGCCGCTCGAGAGGGGTATTATCTCGGTGTCCCGCGCTGTCGTAGCCAGTATTTTACCGGCTGCAACTTTTGACACGAACGCAGCGACGGCCACACAGCGAGCGCACCTTGGTACTCGAAACGGGTTCGTTGTTGAGCCATGCAACGGGCGTAGTCGAGAGACACGCCGTCGTTGGGGCATTTTATTCTCCTGCTGCTTGCGAGAGAAGCTCACACGCGTGTTTATCTCGTTTTCCGTGTGCGTCTAGGCCCGAGGTGGCCGTGGTCATAGACCCGGTGTCTTGGTGGCACTACGCGTTCACAGTGGTGGTGGAGAAGCTGCGGGCGGAGAGGTGCTGGCGCGCAAAGTTCCCGGACATCGTGAAGCGGAGGAAGCTGAGGTAGGAGGGATCACACACATGCAGCATTAAGAAATGGGGAGGGAGGGGGGAGAGGAGGGGGGGTGGGAGGGCTTGTGGCTCGCGACCGTGATGCCTCTGCTTGGAAGGATGCCGCTGGTGTGCACAGGCCAAAAGGGCGTAACACCGTCACCGTGTAGTGAATCGGGATTGAGGAGTTGAGCGAGGCGTTGCGAGGCACGTTTCGTAGCCGGCCATATGGATTTGTTGCTTCACTGGAGATCGTGGGTTTTCGTTCGGACGCAAGTGAAACGACTCCACACTGTCGTGGGGACAAAGTCAACCCAAGAATACTTTTTTTTTTTCCCGACGGCTAGAATTACGGTCTAGTGCAGAGTGAAAAACATCAACGCGAGACGACCTTTTTAGCGCTGAAAGCGTACCGGTCGTCTTTTATGCGTGATCATATCGCGGCACCTCTCGCCGCCGCAGTCGTTCACATCCACCCGCGCAGCGTCCCGCACGCCACACGCCCTGCCAGAAGCGAGCGCTGCCGCCCTCTGTTGAGATAGTGTTTAATGTGTATGGTACCTCAACACATTTAGATAATCTGTTGAAAGCGTAGCTGCAGTAAAAAAGCGTATTATGTGAAAAACCCTCATCGACGGCCAATGGCGAAACGTCCATCCCCGCACGCATTGGTCCGGTTCACAATCTTTCAACTCCCGTCAACGCGAAGACTCGAGTACGTGCCGCTCTGGAAAAAGTCCCTGGGCTTGTCGGTGGCCGACGAGCACGGCGACGAGGACGGCGACGGTGACCAGGGGATAGACAACCCTTCTCCCCGTTTCTCGACCCCCTCCAGCTCGGAATTTCCGGGGGGGGGACACTCTCCTAATTCGACGGTGTCGTCGTCCGCGGTGTCGTCTGCCCGGTTTATGTCGGGGGTCGACTCCAGCGGAGACGACGTCGTAGATGCGGAGGCATCGGTTTGGCCGTCAGGGTTGGGCGGGCAGAGGAGGACCACCCGGAGGGCAAGGGCGAGGAAGAGGAGGGCGTCCGCGCAAGCAGAGGCCCTCGCCGCCAGAGAAAGACTAGAGGTGCGCAGGAAAAGGTTGGAGGCGACCCCACCCGGTCCGTGGTTTATAGCGAGGAGGGGCAAAAGGGGGTGACAGGGCGACGAGATAACTCGATGCGTTAAGTGCAGTAGACTATTAAAAGGCCGGTATGAGCTACGCTATGTGAGTCCAGTCGACGTTGTTCCTATAGAGGTGCATAAGGCGCAGTTATGTGTTTTTTGTAAAGGCACACAGGCGTTTCTCGCCCCCGCCACTTGATGCCTCCCCTTTGCCGCCAGTGCGTAACATTCAGGGAGCGACTCTTCTGAACATGTGCCGAGGCACCTCCCCATCCACCCGCAGCCGTCGCTCCCGCGACGATGTCTTTGCCGCGTTGACATACCCTCCTTTGCGTGCGTCACCTGCACCTCTAGTGCCGGCATTTTCTGGAAGCGCCTGGGGCGTCGCCGCCCTGAAGGCTATGTACAGCGCTTGGGTCCGCCGCCGTGCTCAAATTTCTGTTGCCCGCTGGTGTGCCCTTCGATGCCTGCTCTCTAACAGGAGCTGGAAGACGAGCTGTCATTCGAAGACATCATCATATTCCGCGCTATGGCAGAGCGAGAGGAAGCGCTGCGGTCCGATAGAGGGCGAAAAAGTAACGAGAATAATTGGGGCATCGGTGGCTGGGTGAGTCGAGAGGGCCCTTCGGCTTCTTGCGTCCTGTTGAGGCCGCATTTGTTTTTCATGATTGTGGTGGGGGCGGGGGGTCGGGGAGTTGGTAGGAGGGGCGGGGGGGGGGGGTTACTCATGTCGTGGGGGGGGAATGTCAGTTGTGTGTAGTCACTCCCATCGGTCGCTTGCCTTGACGGCTGTGTTGTGTCTGTTGACATGGACAGTACTGTTTTGTCCTTTTACTTTTTAGCACTTGTATACACGATTATATCAATAGACTTGGGTTTGAGCGTGTTTTCATTTGACAAGTACTGTCGGGCGCCGGGTTGGGCAATGGGAGGACCTTCGGCGAACCCACGCCCCCACAACCATCGCGTTCCCGTGCTCCCAAACGGAGGCCGTGAACGCTACCGCCCGCCCTTCCGTGCTGGTCGAAGGGAAGCAGAACAACCGGTACCGGTGTAATGGGCCGCCGCCACGTTTGACGCCACCAAATGTCTGCAGGCCCTGTCGCCAAGGTGCTCGGCTGCAGCATTCGCAAAAAAAAAACACTCGTTCCCAAAAGCCCTTGCATATTATTCGCTTCGTTTGCGAGCTGTACTGTACTTCAGCAACCTTTACCCCGCCTTCCAGTGACGGGAAGTCAAGGGACACGCGCTTGATACGGCGTCAACGGTGATGAGTCCTGCGTGTACTCGCGAAAGCCTCTCGCCTTGCTCGCTGCTCTCTTCTCACAATCTCACCTGTACCCCACCAACCCTTTTTGTTGTTTTTATTTTGTCCCACGCACTGCAGGTAAGCTGGGCAATGGGCACCGGCATTCGTTCCGTTCCGGGCGAGGAGGAAGAAGAGAACATCGAAGATAACTTCCGCCGACTGTTCACCGCCATCGACTTCGACCCTTCGCGCGCACCGCCCCCGCCGCCGTTGGAGGGGGAGGCCTCGGGGCCCGCGAACTGGGGCGGGTGGTTGGCGGCTTCGCTAAACTTGCGCGCACCGGAGGTAAGCCAGTTACGCTACACGATGGTTATCTGTATCGTGGAAGCAGCACGCCCGCGTTGAAGTGGTGACGCTAGGGGGGCGTAGGCGGTTTGGTGACGGTGCGGTTCCAACCTTCGGGGGTGGGTAAGGTGCCGGACGCCGAATCGCGCTCGCTTGGTTTCATTTAGCATCGCGGGTTTATGGTGAAGGCTCGTCGATCATTCTGTTACAAACAGTGCTTCTGTTTTGTTTCGTGGTTGGGATTGGTCTCTGCCAAACCTGAGCGCCCCTCCCCGCCCTGCCGCTCTGCGACCCTTGCCCAATATGCCGTCGCGCCTTGCATCCGCTCCGAAGGGGACTTTGGTTCTCGCCGGCTCGGGCGCGAGCGCCGGGAAAATTCCGGTAATGCTCTCGAAACGGCCCGAGGCCAAAGACTTCATGGCTTTTCGGTTCGGCGGGTTCGGCCTCTGCGCGGAGCTTCACGGGGAAGAGATGGATGGCATTCTTGCGTCGGCTACCCTGGACGACTTGGGCGTCTATGAGGTCGGTGGCAGCGTTTAAGAAACGGCCTTGGGTGCAATTTGATTCACGCGTTCGGCTTGCCGATGTGTCAACCCGCAAAGCGGCGCGACCATGTGCAAATGAGTTGTCGTGCGTAGTAGTATGCATTTTGTTTTTTTTATCTTCGCCTTCTTTTCTCTCTCTCCCTCCTAGTCGTAACTGAGATCCAGGATCACATAGCAGGCTCTCCTCCCCCCCCCCCCTTCCCCGACTACGATTCGTGCCTTGCGTTTTTTATCGCGAGAAAAAACTGCAGTCCCTTTTTCCGTCGTCGACTCGCGTCGAATTTATATACTGTGAAATGCAAACCGCGACCTGTACTATAGTGAACAGCAGGCGTTGTGCCGAGGCCCGTCGCAACCCATCGCCGTGGGCGAGGCGGTACTGGCTACCTTTCCGACGGGGATTTTTTTTTCTGCTTGAAAAAAAGCGTCGCAAAAGATTCGCCCATCCGCGCCCTGCATGTATAACCCTATCAGCGTTTTTTTAGGGCGGTTGGCTCACGCCGTTTTCGCCGCACATTACTGCTGTCGAACTGTTGAGGCGTCCGTTAGCTTTGTAATGCAGGTACACTTACCGAGTTACGGTGGTGAGGCCGCTCCAATGAGGCGTCTGTAGCTGTTGCACCGCGCCCTCTATAGCCGCTAGCTTGCATCTGCACCCTATGCCCCCCACAAGGTTCCCAAAATGTGCTTGCCCCGTGTCGTCCTGCCCCGTGTTTGTGCTGGCGTTAAATACCATACGTAAAAAAAAACCAGATGGACGTCGACAACATCCGACTCCACGACCCAAACTTCGCCTATCGACACGGTGGGGCTGTTTCTCACGAAGAGGCGGGGGTCGGCAGGTCGCCAATCGTTAGCCGCCGCGGTGTATCGGCCGAAGGAGGGGTAGGCTCCATCGGCCAGCGCCTGAGAGGGGGGCAAATAGGGGAGGACTCTCTTCTCCCCCCTCTTTTTGAGGTGCACTTCGAGATGAACCCTAGGGACCCCGACTACGACTCCAAGGTTTATCTCGCCCTTGACCAGGCAAGCAAGGAGCGGCGTGCGGGTGGCAGCATGCAAGGGTGATATGGTAGTTGCAGGGACGGTAGGTTATCATTTACACCTGCGTGTTGGACCGTACACTATATACTTCGTATACCAGTCACGCGTTTTGTGGTGCCCCACAGTGCAACACAGCGGTGTTGCGGCGTCTTGTCGCTCCGAGTTCTTTGCGCCGGAAAACCCTTGCCGTTGAAGAACGGCGTTGAAATTGGCGTTTTGAAGCGTTTTTTTTTGTGATGTGTTGTATGGCAGCAGGGGGCGTGCGGGCGCAAGGGATGAGCGTCCGGCCCCGTCGATGCGGCCGCGTCTATTGTCGCGCTGTTTTATGCACGTGCCGCCATCTATAAAGTTTGGCGTCGCTTTTGCCGATCACTAATTGTGCAAACACTTACGGCGCGCCGCCCGCGCGTGTGTATGCAGGTAGAGACTGTGCTGTCGCCCTCGGCGAAGTGGCTGAAGGACATCACCGCGTTCGTGCAAGCGCCTGAAGGACTCGAAAACCGCGCAAAGCTGGAGGTAAGTACGTACGGTAGCATCAGACAACATCCTTGGCAGAGCTAACTGTACGGGCTGCCGGGGCCTTGCCTGCCTGAGATCAAGCCCTGCTTGGAAGACGACAGTGCTTGTGGCGCTTGAGGGTTTGCTGGTTCTTTTTTTTAGGGCGGGTCAAGAGATGGCGTTCGTTGGGTCGCGCGCTTGCGTCTTTCGGCCGCCTACAGTGCTCATTGCCAAAGGCACGCTGTTTGCCGCCATCCTGCCGCATGAAGTATGTTGAGTCGGTTGATTATATTCGCATAGTTTACAAGCCTGGCCTGGCGGGAGTCATTCGGAGTGGGGATGCCTGTACAGCCCGGTCTGCTGTCGGAACAGGGTGCAGTCAATCTCGTTTGCGGTGTACGTTGACACTCTTGAACCCGCGGCAGCTGGCCAAGGTTGACAGATGGTGGCCACAGAAAGACAAAAACAGGAACGGGATAAATTAGACATATTTCTTCAATTAATGACTAACGTTACCGTTATGTCTATCCGCTGTGCCGTTTTCCGCCATGCGTGCTATCTTGTCCCCGATGGATGTACGTGCTCTTCGCGAACGATGGCGGCCTTCTTCACGCGCGTGCTCGCGGGTGGCGGCGACGCGAAAACACAGCTCGCTGCAACGAACCAGCTCAACAGCCTCCGAATGCAACTCGAGTCTCGGATGGAAATGGTGGTGTCGAACCGATTCCGCACGTTCCTGGACCTCAACGTCAAGGCCCCCTTGGTCGTTATCCCAGTCGACCTGGACTTGCCGTCGAAGTCCTCCGCCAAGTGCCGCGGGGTTGTACACACCGAGCGGGACCTAAGCGGAAACAACGAGCGAGGAGACGGCAAGCAAGAGGATAACACCGAGGGCAGACAGGAAGAAGAGATGGGTTATAGAGGGCGCGGGGCAGGCAGCGCGAAGGGAGCGGCCGGCGGTGAAAACCGCACGGGTGGGGCAATTCCCGACTCCGTGGAGCGAGTGTCGCGTTCACACTCCTCCTCCTCCCCCGCCCCGTCTTCCCCTGCCGCCGAGCGTGGACTAGACCTGCAGAGGACACCGTCAGCAGCCGCTGTAGTGAATGAGCTTCTTGTGGTAGACCTCGGCAGCCTGAGTCTCACCACTGCTCGCCTCGCCCATCTCCAGAGGGACACGGACAGGCGGGAGGCCGGCGAAGATTCGAAGGGTGCGAACAATGTCGGCGGTGGTGGTAGCGGTAGCGGTAGCGGTAGCGGTAGCGGTAGCGGTAGTGGCGGCGGCGGCAGCAGCAGCAATAGCGAAGTCGCTGGAGGAAAGGAGGGCGTAGATAACAACGGAAGTGAACACCCGTCCGATCGCGAGCAGCGCCGGCGGGAGCAAGGGCGAGATCAGCGGCGGGGAGACGCGTCGGGGTTGGAGGTCCAGTCAACGACCACGCCACGATTAAGCCGGGCTGGATCGTCGGTTGATGTGGGACCCGGAGCGGAGAGGCAGGGTGCCGGAGAGGGGTGGCACGCGAACTTGTACGACGTGTACAACGTCGAGGTTCGTCAGGTCGGGGTGATGCTGGCCAGGAGGGGCGTCGATAACGACGACAGCGAGCGCTGCTCCGGGGGGTGGTGGCGCGGGTCTGTCGACGAGGAGGGTTGGGTCGCTGGTCGCAGCGGCGCTGCCCACGGCAGAGGAGAGGATGCCGGGAGGTGGCTCGTCAACCCGTTCGATGTGAAGGTATATATACTTCTGTAAATATGTTTCGATCGTCTTTGTTGTATGTGCACTGTGAGTGCTTACGATAGCATGTGAGTTTGTTGCCCGTGGCGGGGAGCACACGTTGTCGATCGGTTTTTGACTCGAGGGGGTTGGCGTGGGATATCATGCGCGGTTTCGTAGGGACGACAAATCTTACTTACAGCAGGTGTATACGTCTTCGTAGTCTTTATGATAAACATCGCCGACACCCAGGAAGAGGGTGCATCGCACGCATCAACTCAGGGCTACCATACCATTGCACGCTCAGGCCTGCCGCCATTTTTTGCTCCTGAATAACTCATTCTCGTTCTTGTCACGTCTGCGACGACCCAGGTGGAACTCCACCTGAGCGTCATGCAGGAGGACCCCGCCGTTTCTCAGCTCAAGATTTATGGTGATCTTCCGAGGTTGCACGTGCGGTTATCGCAGGCGAGTGCGGAGTTTTTCGCCTCTGATTTGTTCCCCCGTCTTTCCATGCGGTGCGTGTGCGGAGATGCTACTTGAGAATATGTTATACCACATATGTTTACCGTGGCACCACTCGTAGCCCTGGAAAACGACTCGTGGGGCTTGATTTTTGGTGTGTCTGCGTACTTACGTACGATGTCTCCTTAAGGTGTGCATCGCACGCCTTGGTACCGGCACAGTTTCGGCGTGGCCCTCAGCAGCGTCGTGCCGACAGCGGGCGAGGCATGCGCGTGGGACAGGGGCGGTGTGTGATAGGCGCATGGCGCGGCAGGAGGACGGACACCCAATGGCTGCTTTGGAAACTCGTGACACTGTCTGATGTGCAGCAACGCCGAGGCGCGTGCCATATAAGCGAAAGTCTCCACACGCAAATGTATTTGATGCGCCAACGGAGGACAGCGTACCCTCGCCGAGTCAATAGCACTAGTAAGCTGGCGGCAACTTTTGGTGCCGTTGATGCCCTCAAGTCGCTCGTTGGCAGGTAATTACGCACGGCACATTTTTCTTAGCACCACCACGGCCACCCTTATATACTGTACCTGGTAGGAAAAAACCTGACTTTGCTTTCCCACTTGTTGGCTGCCTTCTCGTCGGCCAGGGAAAACTTCAGCGCCTGGCCGCTATGTCAGCGGCGATTGCGGCTCAATCGGCGGCGTTGGGTGCTTCGCCGGTCGCGATTAATCGACCGCCCGATATCGATAATCCCTCGGCGGAGAGGAAACGGCGGGATGGTACAAGCGATGCCAGCGGCGGTGGCGGTGGCATGTCAAGCAGCGTGCCTAGCTTCAGCACCTTCCTCGAGTACCAACGCTCGATGAGCCAAAGGTACGGGAAAAAAAGCGAGCACTTTTGCCAAGAGAGGTTCAAGGATGTTTAGGGACGTTGGAAGAGTTTTCCCCCGGTGGACACGAGCTTGTTTGCTACGTATTCGCTTAGCAACAGCAGGCAGTTACATTTCCCAACAGGCTCCGTCTAGCCTAAACGTGTGTGCCGTAGAGGCGGTATGTACCGGTAGCGATGGCCGGGGGCTGGTCGAAAGGAGGTAGGGGTGGCGTGGCAATTGCCGAGAGTCCTCGACAAGGGTTTTCTGGCTCGACGTCGACATATTCGAAGCGGTGCGGCGCAGCGGCTGCGACGCAACAGAATGTGGCATACCTGCATTACTTTACGCGATTGGATTGTAGCAATGCCCTCTGCCGCTGTAGTTGCCTGGTTTCGCCCCACTAGAGTTGTTGCGTTAAGCGACGGTGATGCCATCATGCACGAGGGACCAGGTGGGAACCGCGAAACGGCTCCTCACTTCGTCCCTGAGGCCATCCGGACTTCTGGCCGCTGCATAGGGTGCGATACCACTCTCGTCTATACACGTACTCGCTGCTTTTCGTCCCAGCACATATGCCTGTACAGTAGACTGTCTTCCAACAGATCTCGGCCCCACGCTATGCACGACGCTCAGCCAAGACCGCTTACCCAAAGGCTTCCCAGCTATATTCTTGGGGGACAAAGTATGCTGTGTAAAAGTAACCCATCCCGAAACCCATCCCCCCCCCCCGTGAAAACCCGACATGCTCCGTCCCGGCATTGTACGTAGGGATGCGAGGGTCTATGGTCATACGACTACGACCATGCATGAAAATGAAGTACACCCCCCCGCCCCCACCCCCCCGGCTGTCCCGACACCTCAATAAGGTTCGACCAACTCCACCAGGCGAGCGATTCGGCCACATCCGGCGCGGCTCCACCCCGACATCGTGATTTCGGCCATTACCGCCTTAGCGAGCAAAGCTTGGGATGGGGAGGCGGCAGCAGCGGGTTGGGCGGGTTCAACGATAGCGAAGACTTCGCCTCGGCCTGGGGTGGGTCCTCGTTGGGCGGGTCGGCTCACGGTAGCGCCGGCAGAGGAAGAGGAACAGGGGGGATTAGCAGCAAAGCTTCTACCGGGAGTTCGGCGTATCACATCGCCCGGTCTCAGTCGGGAGAGTCGGAGTTTTACGATGCCACGGACGGTGAGGATAGTCCGGTTTGGTCTGAGGCAGTCTCTTCGCCGTCGCCGTCGCCGGAGCCAGCAGCAGCAGCATCATCACCAGCAGCAGCAGCGGCGGCGGCGGCGGCGGCGGTGGCGGAGGATGTGGCCGTTCCGCAGCCAGGCGGCGAGGAGACGGGGAGCGGAGAGCAAGGGTGGAAGGTGGGATCGCTTCTGGACAACGAAGGGGGTGCTCCCGGCGGGAACAAGACCTCAAGCGGTGGCGGCGAGGGGGATTCTGAGAGTGACTTCCTCGAGTTCCAGGACGCTCGTGACCCCGTGTCGGAGGTGAGCGGATAGAGGGGCAGAGCCGCGAGGCTATGGTACCCGTTGTAGTAGGTAACACTGGTGTAGAGGCGTACCACCAGGTAGATGCTTTGTTGATTGCTGTACGTACGTCGTGTGTGCTGTCGTGTTTTGCATACCGGGTTATGGTGCGTTTTACATCTAGAGGCGATGGCTACGCGGCAGTGAGTGGCGCGCCCCGTTCATTAGCGACGGTCGGGGGGGGGGGGGGGGGGGGGGGGGCAGCAGCGGCATATGCGCAGGGGGACATTCGGAAATGTGTGGTACAGCGACTGTGCCCTTGAATGGATTATGCGATATAAAATCGTTCTCTCTGCGTTCCTGATTTCGCTTGGTCTATCGGCTCGGCACCGCAGATGGACGACGCGCTAATGGCGAAGGAGGCAGAAAAGGCAGACTTGATGAAGCGACGTCAGAAGTTCCGGGGGCAGCTGGCAAGTTCAAGGCTTACCGGTGCCGAGCTCGAGAGAGTCAGGTGAGGTGGTGCCATTCGCTGGCTTGCGCAATACCCCAGCTCCATGCCTCTTGACCCGTCACAGCTACTCTTAGCCTCTAATTTTTGTGCCCCCGCCCCCGTGCCGTGGCCCCTATGCCCCTACCTCTCGGCTAAGCGTTTGTATATACACCCCGCTGCAAACTGTCGGCTGCGCGCAGCGGGAGTATGCTTGTACGTATTGCGAATTTGCGTATATTCTACAAGGGCTCCGCTCCGCGGGCGGCTGACGCCGCCCGCTAAGCTCGCGCAAGGAAAGGGGCAGAAGAGGCCCATGGTATCTGATGTAGTGCATGCAAGCACCGACTTGAAAATGCCAAAAGGTTCATGGTGCACAGCGAAGCAATGGCGGACTTGACATGTCTGCAAAACATGCTCGGGATGCACATAAGCTCCATGCTCCACAACAACAAAGCTGTATGTTCGAAAGAGAGAGCACAACAACACAGCTCACAACACGGCGCTGCGCTGCCTGCTGTGGTGGGTGTGGCTTGTGCCTTTTTCGTGAGTATGTGTGGTACTGCTGTACGTAGTACAACAACAACAACGGTGGTGGTAGTACTTCATACTTTGTATGTATGAAACAGAAAATCAACAAAACTGAGAACGCACAAATGTACGTACTACTCGTACGTACATACTCGTACCTACCCGTACTCCTACTCGAACAAAACGGCAGGAGCGAAAAACAACAAACGGAAAAAAAAACCGGTCGGAAAAAATTGAAAAATAAAATTTGTTTTTGAAAAAAAATCCATCGGGCCGATTGCGCCGCATAAAACACAAAAAACTTGAGACGTCGTTGGCGTTCTGTGAGCTTGAACGCTCCCCGCTCCTACACGATCACCTCGCCATCGATTGGGTCCCGGGTCGAGCTCTACTGCCTCTCTGCCCCGGTGAGCCCCGTGGCCCGCCTCGCGTGAAGCTCGGTGCTCACCGTGGCCCTCGTTCGCCTGCTCCATCATGATGGTGTTCAAACCGCCGGGTTCTCTCTGTAAATACTATTTGTTCCAATAAATAAGCACCGCTTGAATCTTTTACAGAAACAAACGACCCTTACAATTTCGGACAATCCTGCAGCAGCACGGCAGACAAAGACAAAGCCCCTTCATGTTTCCCTCGTGTCTTGATGGACACGCCACGCCTAGCCACGAAAAAGGCGACCGCGCTCCTTCCGCCCACCCGTCTACTGGCCAGCGCCCTCCCATACCGGCGATGGTGCCGGGCTCGCCCGCGCTGCCGTGCTCTCTGGGCACACGCACGAACCCAAAACTGAAAGAGGAAGAAGCCTCTCGCCAACGAAAGTATTTAGGGAACAAAGAGAGAAAGAAACGCCGAGCAAGTAATGAAAAGGAGAGGCGTTATCGACGTGGGAGCTCTGAGAGTGCAGGGATGAGGGATCCCTGAGCGAGATATTAGTAAGTAAGTCTATGTACGGCACCAGAGGTTGATGGTGCGGAGCCTTACATCTGCGAACGTTTTGTTGTTGTTGTTGTTGTTGTTGTTGCTGCTGCTGCTGCTGTTGGTTTGGCGTTACGTTCAGGGTGATGGGTCTACATACGTGAATCGATAGGCTCGCTATCGCACCCAACCACTTTTGCCTCGTCATTTATAATGACCACTGTCACTGCCAACGCAACTGCCGCGTTTGAGGTAATGCCTGCCATCTATCTATCTATCTATCTATCTATCTATCTATCTATTTATCTATCTATCTATCTATCTATCTATCTATCTATCTATCTATCTATCTATCTATCTATCTACAGTAGTACATATCATCTAGTTCTTCATCTGCCGTTGTGAAAAGTTGCGCAGGATCTGTAGCATAGTGCAGGTCCAGCCAGGAAATATATTCTACGTACATACGTCATCCAGATTATACGACTCCCACCCGGTGAAATGAGCTAGTTCCTACAGATCAAGAATCTATCTTCCCTGAAATATCTAGATCACCATGAAGTGGGAAATATGATCTGTTGATGATCTGTGTCGGAGGTGTGCAACGTTGTGTGATTTCACACGGGGGCCGGCCGGGCAATAGAAGCCCAAATTTCGCTCCGGCACTCATCGACCATCTGCCGGAGCGGTCTATCGGGTGGCGTTCAGGTCGTCATGTATTCGTACTCGTGGGTTCGAATCCCACGGTGGTCAAATACTTTTTTATTTTTATTATTTTTTCGCCGAAATCTGTTCTGTAGTCTCCAAAGCCAAACGTGGAAGGTGCGGATTCAGGTTCGGGTTGAATGAAGGAATTCTGAAATATTGAGTGTGTGGAGCGGACTCGAGTCTTAAGGCCGTTTGTTTTGCTTTTTTTTTTAAATCCGATTTTGCCTTTTCAGCCAATCGCAAATGTTATGACGCCCTCATTGCGACAGAATCGATCGTGCGCTTCTCGGAATGAGTCCAGCTACTCTCCGAGAGGTACCCAGCTAACAATCTGCTTCTCCATCGGCGCAGTTCGAATTATTCCCGACTACCCAAAATCTGACCCAAAATATCTGAAGCATCTCCATATCAGAAGATAGGCCTGTTTTCGTTCTTCGGACGAGGAACAGTTTTTTTTCGTGGACAAAAACTCGAACTACGCCTTTGGAGAAGCGGATTTTTGAGCTGGGTGAACACGGGTTGTGCCGAATCAACACGAACACACCTGCGGTACGTATATACGTATTTTATACCTGTGGTGTGTAGTTATGGTTAATTTGCCGTTTTGATTCTGTAGCAAAATATATCGTCAGCAGCAGCATAACAGCAGTAGTAGTAGCAGTAATATATCACACGAGGCCAGGGCCAGCGTCACTGTACGCCCGGCTGGTCGGTCTAATCCTTGAACCCTTCGCCTTTGTACACGTACTCGATTTGGTGTGTGTTGCCTGATTTCCGAACTCGGATTCCGCCTTAATTTGAAGACGAAACATCCAGCAACTGACGCGTCCAACAGAGCTGCTCGTAGCAGGTGCCACCGCTACTATCATACTGCTGTACGGTATCTAGAGCAGAGGTTCTCCGCCCCCTCGTCAGTAGGAGCGTGCATCCGACAATATCACCTGTAGCATGTCTTGGAGAAACGGCCCGAACACTATTGTGGACAGACACATTCATTCATGCCTAGAGTTAGGTATCGCTCGGTAAAACTCTCTCTGGGGAGAAAAAAAAAACAAAGCAGCATGGAATTGTACGGTCTGAACGTTAAAAAAATGACGGTCCAGCGATGGCTCTAATAACACACGTTGCTGCACCTGGCTCGACCAACTCTGGACGGCTTACAACAACATTACGTAGCACGAGAAGGGTATGTGTGTGCACAGTGCCCGACGGGACTGGCATTGGTACAGTGTACGTTGGGCGCGGTGAACAAACGTGGCCGAAATACATGTTGAATCACACAAACAAACAAACAAACAAACTTACAGATTAGTCATAAAAAAACGCACCCTATGCACTCGTATAACCCGCTATGAAGAGGCATTTTTTTCTTGAGAATTTTTCAAATGATATGTTTTTTGTTTTCTCCTCATTTTCGCGACTTCTTTCTCCTAAACGATAAATGCTGCGCAAGTGTTACTGATTTTTGTCCCCTCTGTTGGATTTCCTAATTTAGGAAATAGTTTCTGTTTTCCCTGTTGTTCCTGTTTTGTTTTTCAAGATAAAGAGCAAAATCAGGGGGGGGGGGGACTTTGATAATAGCGGCCTTTAAACTATGTAGTTTTAGTGTGTACCATAGGGGACCAGTCTGGTAATAGTGGCCAAACCGTGGTCTCCTATGATATCATGGCATCTTTGATTCGCAGACAGCGTTGGACGACAAATCCTATGAATGCGTAGCGCGCGAAGCTGCAACACGTCTGGGGTTTGCACACCATGTCGTCAATCCATGCCAGTGATACATACCTGGTATGTACATAGCGGCGGACTGGAGGCATAACTAACCTGTAACACCTCACGTACGTATGTATTTCATGCCTATAATCGTACGTACACATGCACACGCACGGTTTGGTGGTGTTCGAACTATTAATAGTTGTCCAGTGGGATACCATGGCTAGCTAGATACCAGGTGTACACCAGGCACAAGGGGAGACGGACAACGGGTCGATCCGATGTTCGCCGTATAGTAACCGAAAAACCGGCTCACAAATATCGACCATCTGCCGGAGCGGTCTATCGGGTGGCGTTCAGGTCGTCATGTATTCGTACTCGTGGGTTCGAATCCCACGGTGGTCATCAGATCTTTTTTTTTTTTCCCATTTTTTTTCCCCACCTTCTTTTTTTCACCTGAGGGTAAGAGCAATACGAGATCGAGCGCTTGTTGCACTATATACGCGTACCTGAACAGCTGAACAGCAGGGCGTGCCTGTATTCTTTGTTTTATCTTTGCACCAGTCAAGGGCAAAACAGAACGTCGCTGTTAGTATTTTAGCAAAAACTATACCCATATGATTGAACTATTACTAGGGTGTGCTTTTTTTCACAAGCACTTCGTGGGTTCGAATCTTGGCGAGGAGTTTTTTTTTTTTTTTTTTTTCCGACTTTTTTTTCAGGCGGCTTCAAGGTCCGATCTTGGTGTTTTTTTTTTTTTTCGTTTTTTTTCCCACCGTTTTTTCAGGCAGTTTCAAGGTTCGATCTGGGCGACTTTTTTTTTTCGTTTTCCCTCCTCCCCCCCACTCCCGTTTTTTCAGGCGGTTTCTAGGTTCGGTCTCGGCGAGTTTTTTTTTTGTCAGGTGGTTTTGGCCTCGAATCGTGTTGTTTTGCAGGTCGGTCATGACGACTATGCTTTAGTCCGGGTAGTATACTACCAGGGCCAAGTTTATAGGAGTAACACGAGTAATTGTCTGATGCGCCTTGGAAACAACACATCTCGCAGTTTGGCCACTAGGCCAGCCTGTAAATAGTTGTACTATTACTATCAAAACGATTAGCGTCTTTATTTCTTGCAAGCTGTTGTTGCTGCTGGGTTTTATATTCTCCGTGACAGTATTCTTTCTCCGGTGGAACAGCGAACATAGCTCTCAGATACTGCGGCGCGAACCGAAAAACCATGGTGCAAAAAAATGCCTTTTAATAGATCAACACGTGGGTACAAGCAGATCATAATCGACAAAACGAACAAATTATAAAACAAACCCAATACGTGATGAAAGTGCATCTCATGCCATGACCTGGGTCTTTTAGTGACATTGGAGCTATGTTTTGATGGAAGCGATGACAAAAATCGGAGAAAACTACGCGTAGGTGTTAAAACGAATTTTCTCGTTTTTTGTTTTGTTTGAGAACATTGATTTCCCCTCTTTGCTAGAAATTGTATTTAAACGTACGTAATTATTATCATTTCGTATACCTGGTCTATGCTATTGCGGACGTAAGACCCGATACCCTCCCCTTGGCACCCACTGCTGTTTTTTTTGTTACCTTGGCCCACGCCATTTGTGTCGTTAGAGTGGCGTCCGCAGAAGTTTCGAAGAGCTTGGAGCTGTGCGAAGACGAGCTGAAAGACCTCGGCGCGGCGCTAGAAGAGATCACCGAAGCGTTCGAAGAGGCGGCGAGGCGGACCCAGCAGCAGCTTGACATCAACAATTCCGGGTGCGTGCCAAGCGAATGTCCCATCGCGTCTTTGCATCCATTGTTCTCGTTTACATTCCTATCGTCCGTTTTCGCCCGATGTGCACGCGAGAGGGTAGGTAGGCGTTTGCTCGTCTGGATGCATACTGTACTCGTGCTTGAGGAACTCGACCATTTTTTTCCCGCGACGACAGCTTGTGCGGAGGATGGGTGCAAACCGCCCGCAGCAAAAGCCAAGCCCTACCCCTTTCTCTCCGTTCCTAACTCCTTACGGCTTGCTGGTCTGCCTGCTGTTTCACTATCATGACGACTTTTGCCTGGTGCAACATTCTTGGCAACCAGGCTTTTGTCGCCGGTGCGAGGAAATGCCACCGAGGGAGCAAGCGTTGGCGGCAACTCCAAAGCGCATCCGTCGTCGCCGTTCTTCCCTCCGCCCTCGGGTCGAGGAGGCCGCAGCCTTCCTCCGAACCTCGGCCGAGCGGCGGGGGCTCCGCTTCCCGGGCGACAAGCGGCGCCGGCCGGTCCCAACCGCGAGGTCATCATGTGCGGGCTAACCGTGCCCATTATACAGGTGTGCGCATGCTGTGTATGGGCAGAAGGGAGAGACCCTGGTCCGCGTTGGTTATTTTACCGGGTATATAATACGCTGGTTTTGATCCCCCGAAGTGTACACATCACCGTACAGTCGGGAAAATATTGTTTGCTTTAATTTTTTGGCCGTTGTGCCCCGGTTGCACGTTCGTAGGTGGACCTGCTGCAACACAAAAACGTCTCGGCGGTGAGGACCAGACGCAGGGAAGCTCCGTCCGGGCTCGGTCGTTTGGGTGGTGAGACGGACGGGGAGGAGCGCACCGTGCGGGGGTGGGGTGCTGCCGAGGGCGTGAGCGGGCAGGGAGACGACGCTGAAGAGGAACAAGAGGAACAAGTGGTCTCCTTGCGGCTTGTCGGGCTTGGGATGCAGCTCCACAGCAAGTCGTACAGCGCTCGCTTTTCGTTTTCCATGCAGGATTTGGACCTGGAGGTGCGTGTTGGGGGCTAGGCGTGGCGTCTTTCTGTTCATGAGAGTATATAGTGTGTCGTGAAGTTTTGTTGTGTGGGGGGCGCAACAAGACACTACTCGGGGATCGGGGACATGTTTTTTTTTTATGTTTGCGCTTTGCTTCGCCGGCCGGGCGGCTGCAGCAGTAGTCCAAGCGGTAAGTCGATGCAGAAATTGTATGTATGGAAATGTGCACATGTATAGGCACGATCGAAGCGGCAGCAGGTTTCCCCGCGTGTCTTTTGACCTCTAGTTCGAAATGTTCCCTGTTTTGTTGCGCTTGTGTACTTTGTCTCCCCGTCCGCGACTACACAACAGGATTGCTTACACACCTCAGCAAACGCGAACGCTACGAAGGGCTTTGCATCGAGTGCCGCTTCTGGCACGGGCACCGGTGTTGGAATGGCGCAGGGGGACGCCCCGACCGCGCAGCTGCGACCGGCTGAGACGGCTGAGGCGCTAGCCGAGCCGTTGCAGTCGGGATCGGAAAATGGCGAAGAATCGGCTGGGAACATGGCGACTTCAAGACCGCGGCTTTTCTTGTGGCAGCGAGCGGACGGACGCGGACCGCCAAGGAGAGTAGTCACCTTCCATGATGGGTCGGCAAGAGACGGCGAAGGCAAAAGCTCGGGCGTCGCTGCCTCCGCTGCCGACAAAGGGCATGAAGAGACTAAGCGCAGCGAAATAGTTCCTGAGGTCCTGGACCGCGAGGAGGACAGGGCGGCCGGGGAGGCGGGGAAGCGCTCTGGGCAACTGTCCAGGGCGGACTTCATCCAATTGTCCTACGCGATGAAAAACGTTCCGTCCCGTGGCGATACAGGCGGGGTTGGAAGCTCTGAGGGAGTAATGTGTCGGGGGGCATGGCGGGGGCAGGTGAGACTGAGGAGGACGGTGCTCGATATGCAACTATTGGCTAGCATCGCTGCCCGGTGCCGATAGATGGCGGGGGAACCCACGCGCTTGCGACATTGTTGGCGTGCATGGTTAGGGGCAGTAGAAAGCGCTGGGTTATCTTACCCCCCTTACGGTTGATCCCGCGCTACTCTCGCAGGCTCGTGACCCCTATGTCAAGCTACTTCTTTGCATGTTGTCCTCTGGTTTTGTCGATAGTTTTTTTTGTCTCTGGCACGAGGCAAGGGAATTATAGCGTGCACCCGCCATGCCCTATCGCCGCCGACATCTCGACCTCCTTACTACTCGAGTACATTTCCCTGACAAATGTGCCGACTCCTTTCTCAATGTTCTGCGCAGGAAACTCACCGAGTAAAGCTCGTCGTGGGGGCTATTGAGGTCGCTCTGGAACAAGAAACCATCATGACGGTTTTGCGCATTGCTTCCTCGGTGCTCGTGGATTCGCCGCCGCCTCCGTCTCCGCTAGTCACCCCGGGTGCTACGGTTCCTTCAGGCTCTATGTCAGTTCCTGCTACGCCGCGCTCGGGGCCTTGCGCTGAAACGGCGACGGGCGTTTTGCCGGCGGGTGATGGTGTTGGTGGGGGCGGTGAACTAGCAATGCCAATGCTGCCATGCGGAGTGTCGTTGACGCTTGCGGTGGATTTTGCCGCCATGAGCGTTGTGCTGACAAACGCTAGAAGGAACGTGATCGCGGTGACGTTCGGAGCCGCTCACTGCAAAGTAAACGTGAGTGAAGGCATTATATGTTGGGGGCTGTGAGATTCAATGTGCACACGCGTAGACATCTTGTCCGTTTTTGAAGGATAACGCGTGTGAGAGATACCCCCCCCAGGGTACCGTTTTTGTTTTTTGGCGGTCACCAAAGCTGGCGGTCTTGTTTGATCATTTGTGCGGGGTGGAGAACCTTTGCTCCGCACAAGGGGAATGATCGTATCACGTAGTGTGTATATGGTAAGGCACCCGCGAGGCAGTTACATAGTGCTTCCATTGCTGTCTCAGGAAGTGGCCACGACCAGAAATTAAATGAACTCATTGAAGCTGTCATCCATATGCAAGTCCGCCTCAGAGGCGGTTCTTAGCAGGATGCAAGCTCACCCTCCATCGCGACTCGCCCAATACCTCACGGCGCTTCGCGCTTGGTGCAGCAATGTCTGCCGGTTGGTGAAAACCCAACGTGCTCCGTCCCGGCATTGTAGGGATGCGAGGGTCTATGGTCCATACGACTACAGACGTGCACGACATGAGTACCCCCCCCCCCTCCCCCCCCTCGCGCCCCCCCGCGCGCTACTGGGGGCATGCAGCTATTAAGGGTGGGATGTGATGCATCTAACTCGCTGTTTTCGGTAGTGCAGTTCTGACATGAGCAATGTGAGTTGATCAACGCTGATCATAAAAAAATGTGTAAACCGAGCGGAGAATAGGTACAGTTAGGTTGTGCCTGGACCTTATTTTTCGTGGCCCTCGATCCTGACGAACCTCTGCTATGTTTGCCTTGCCCGGACCTCTTTCCGCCAATGGACAGGCCGAGGAAAAACGGGTTAAAGCCGTGATGAGCCTGGGCGATTTTTACGTTTTGAACCTTCTACGGCCAGCTCAGCGGTCGCCGTCTCTAGGGCTCCCGTCGGTCAACACCGCTGCAGCTTGCCCCGAAGGGGGTTCACTGTGGGCGGACCCGGTAGTGGGTCGGCGCGAAGGCGCGGTAGGGCCGGTTGTGGATGTCGCGCTCGTTGTCGTTTCGTCCGCAGACAGAGTGACCTTCAGCGACGTGGAGAGGGACACCTCGCGCGTGGTTGGGGTTGGTGGGGCCAGCGATTGTGGGCTGGAGGCACGCGTCAAGATCAGGCTCGACTCGATCCGCACGGTGTTCTCGATCCCGTTCGTCGAGAACCTGACGCGGCATGTCCTTGCTGGACCGCTGCTGTCGCCCTGGCTGCAGAACACTGAGTCCATCCAGCAAACAGGAAGCGTTGGTCCCGACGGCTCTTCGCCGTCGCCGCCATCTCCACCGCCACCGAATACCGTGACCTTGTCTGACGATGGGGCGCAAGTTGCGGCCGCCGATGATAGGGAGGTTTGGGAATTGGCGATGCCGTTCGACGTAGACCACGCCGAGGGTGGTGGTTCGTTGTCGTGGGAGTCGGCCGAAGACGTTGCGACGCGCTGGGCAGGTGCTGGTGATGCCCCCCAGGATAGCTTGGAAGAGGGAGAGCGTTGGAAGCACTTTGTTTATATCAAGGTGTGTGCTGCTGCTGTCTCGTGGTGTGCGTTTGGTCGGGGGCACGTAAGACTCGATTCCTGTGTCGCGTAGGCAACGCTCACGTTGGGTGTGAGTCCATACGTCCCATCTTGCTAAGTTGGCATGGAGATGCCCGTCTGATTGCGACATACCAGGTAAAAGTTCATACGCATTCGTTCACAAAATTTGCCACGCCGTGAAGTGCAGCGTATCGCAACCCGTCTTCGAGTCTTCTTCCGTCGCGATGCATGTATCCCTCGCTCCTCCTGACGCCCAGCGTTTTTCCACGTTTGACGAATATAGGTGGGGGTGGAGGTGTGCGACTTCGCAGTAGATGCCCCCTTTGACGGAGACATCGACAACACCGGTCGGATCAACCAAGTGACCGCCGAAGTTGGCCACCTTCTAGCCTCCACGACATGGACGCTGCCCACAGTCGACGGGGGGGTGGGTGGTGAAAACAGCAGCGACAAAGACAAGCATCCAGGGATGCTGTACGTGGAGACTTTGGTATCGTCGGCCGCCGTGAAAGCCGGACCGGAAAGCTTCGAGTTGTTGCAAGCGATGCATGTTCGAACGGTGACCACTGTGCCGCTGGGGATGGGAACAGTTCTCGCAAGTTGCGTCGACGGGCGCAGTTTCCGTGGGGTCGCATCCGACAGCGAGCGGGACGAGCTCGCAGAGAAAGCACGGGAAAGGGCAAGCCGTGGCCTTGTGACCGCCCCGCTCCCTGCAAGGCCTGACCTGTGGCGTGAGGATAGCGCCGGTGGCGGCGGCAACAGCAGCAGGGGTGGCGGCGTCTTTGAGCGTATCCACATGGGTGTGACCGTATCGCCGATAAGACTCAACCTCACGGAGCCACACCTGCTCGGCCTGACGTGCTTTGCGTTGGACACCTCCGCGCGGCTCGCAGAGATCTCGAAGTTTTTTTCTGCATCACCCGTGCAGAAGCAGGCCACGCACGATGAAGACGAACCTACATCGGGCGAGACGCCCTTCGACGTGGCGTTCGACGACCTCGATCTCGAGGAGCAAGCGCCTCGACGGAATGCTTCAGTGGCGTCGAGGTCAATTCGGACATCCGCCACTGATTTCGACAGCACCAAAGCCGCTGGAAATGGGGGCAGAGCAATGGCGACTTCCAGTCGGCCTTCCTCGTTGGGGTCAACCGTGCCGACGCGAGGAGGGCGTAGCCGCGAAGCTTCTGCTACTGCGGAATCTTCGCCGGCACGGTCATCCGAGTTGGAACCCCCGGTCATGAAGCGAGAGTCGCAGCAGGAGGCTGGTGTGTCTGCCCGCGACAGTCGAGGTCCAGGTGGACCTCCGCCGACAGACGAGGGGGCGCTGGATGGCGCACTTAGTGATCAAGAATTAAGGGAACAGTTGCCGGGGGAGAGCGAGCCCCCGGCGGCGAGACCCGATGGATTGGAGGAGGCCCCGATCCCGCCCGCATTCCTTGGGACGCTCATTATTGATGCGATCAGCGTGATGCTGTTAAAGGATGCGGGTCGTGCCAGTGGCGGCGCCGGGGTCACCGCTCATCCCGGTGGTAGTGTGGGTGTCGGTAGCGCACAACAACATCCTGGTGCGACGGGTGCCTCGACTGGGTTCTCGTGCCCGCCCCCACCCGCCTCTACCCACCGCGAGCCCTACGGTCAGGGCGCAAGCGCAACCTCACCACCCAACCCGCGGTACTCTCCGGTGACGATCCTTGAGGTACATGGGATCGGCATTGGGGTGGACTTACCGCAGCAGGCACCCCCCTTAGAGAGTGGCCAGCCGTTGGCGGAGGATGCTCCGCCGGCGGTGGAGGGCATTGGAGGGGGCTGCGAGCATCGCGCAGAACTGGCAATCAAGAGCGTGTCTGTGACGGACGTCAGTGATGGTCGACGCGTTTCTCTTTCGCACGCTGTTCGTGAGGGTGCACCGGTCGGTGGCGCAGGGATTCGAAGGGGGCGCGAAGGCGATTCGCGGGTGCTTCCTGCGGGCTGGTGGGGCCACAGTGAGGACAGGGACGCAAGCGGGGACACCAGCGGCTACGACGAGCAAGTGTTGTTGCAAGTGCGCATGTGTACCGCGTCCAGCACCGCGTTTGTCGACGCCAACCTGGCGCCCGGGTGCCTTTGGCTTCTGCCAGCGCCGGTTTTGGATGTCGCAGACCTCGTTGCCTGCCTTCGTCGAGACGTTGGTGAGTACTCCCGAAGCAGAGACGCGGGTCGCGAAGGCGGCGGTGACAGGGATGTCGGACGCAGGAACGTGCCTTCGCCGCCAGAAGTTAGGGGGCAGCCTAATGCACGCGACGGGGCATCACCACTCGAGACACCATCGATAGGATCCGGTGACGCTTACCGCTTGGAGCCCTGGATGCTGCGAACTGACAGTCTGCGTGGGGACTTAGATATCGGGCGAGTTAGACAGGCGCCCTCGATTCCGCCAGTGTTGTCGCTGCCGTGGGAGGTGGCAGGTGGCCGTGTCGGCGGGCTCGGTGGCGACACATCGCCGGTACGACGTCAAGATGACGTCAATGAGCCAAGGCCAACGAAGCACCGCAGTTGGCGACAAATAACCCGTGCTCTGAGTGGCACCGCTGTCCCTGACTTCCTGTGGCTGAAGCGAATTGACGTGTCAGTATCAGTTTACGGCTTGCAGCTGTGGCTGCCCAACGTAGAGAGTGGCAATGGTGCTGTCGGGGTGGCAGCTGCGCGGCATGCGGGGGGGATCGCGTCGGCGGCCGGGTCGGCGGCAGTGGTCGGTCAGAACGTCCCGGACTTTGAAGCTATTGTTGTATCCTGTCGCTCCTGCCACATGGCCTTGTCCGTCGCGGTGTCTATGCTTTCTGACGACGCAATTTCTGGACCCGTCGAAGATTTGGCCGCCACCACTCCCGATGAAGGCGTTTCGGGCGCACGGCTGGCGGAGGTTGGGAGCGCAGATGCAGATCACGACACCGGCCTTGCTGCTGAAGGCTCAGCAGTGGGAGGCGCCGGCGTAATTGGCGACGGGGCTGCTGGTGATGCTGCTGAGGCGGCCGCCGTGATTGGCTCGGGCAACGAGCTGTGCGTGATGAGCGTAGGGCTACACGGGCTCGAGGTGTTTGTTGCGCGGCCGTCGATGGAAGACTCGGGAGCACCAGTAGAACCGCCGGTTGGGCTGAGGGGAAATCTTGAAGGAGAACCTGGTGAGCGGGTGTCCCACCTTGGCACCGTACGTTCCCCCCACAACCCTCTCCCTGCCATGGATACGGCATCGCGAGGGCAAGCGGAGAGTGCGGGCAATGCTGTGGTGGGAGCCGAGACCCAGAACCGCGTGTCGGGTACCTCGTCTTGCCGTCAGCGGAAACCGTCCGATGACCCCGCGCGCTGGCCGACTGATCAAAGCGGGTCTGGGACGCTCAGCGACGTCGTGAGCGAAAGCGACGTGTCGGTCGAGGTATCGGCAGCGGGCAGCGCATTTGACGACGGAGGGGGTGGCCGTAGTCTACGAGATTATTCATCGAACACCGAAGCGCTTATTTTCCCGTTCAGCGTCGACCTAAAGCACGCTCTGTTAGTCCGCCCACCACTATCGGCATCGGGGCCGGACCCGGCCCTCCTTAGCGAGCTGAAGCTTTCGGTGACCGCCGTGCAGGCGGTTTTGTTCCTAGACTTCCCCCTCGCGGCTCGTATCATGGAAAGCTCTCTCGGGCCACTGTTGAAGGGCGTGCCATCTTTCGCGGAAGGAAGTCAGGATCGTGGCGACGACCGCGGCGGCGATCGAAGCCGAGAAGCTTGTACTGGTGACGGGAAGCAGGGGGGACGACACCAGGATAACGTTTCGGCCGAAGCGCAGGGAGACAGCCCCATGCCGGGGGCACCTCCGTCCTCCGGAGGAGACGATCGCGGCCGTGAGGACGATACCCGAATGGAAGCGGTGTTGGCTGCTCCTGCTCCTGCGGTCGCGTCTGAGCTGATGGCGATGTGGGCGTGCCGTGTCGGGATTGAGGCGGGGGGCTTGAGGATGAAGGTGGTGAACAACTTCTATCTGCAGAACAGGCCATCTGTCAAGATTATTGTGAGCAAGCTTGTGCACCCCCCCCCCTCTTCCCCGGCGATCGACTCTAAGGGCACTGCCAGCCGATATGCTAAATAAGCGATGCTTGTAGCTCTTTGCAGTGACTGATAATGAGTTTATATAGTATCAGGCAATTCTGATGGTCGGGTGTGGATGAGATTGCGGGTCATCATGCTCAAGTTCTGTTCCGATCAAGATTTGCGACACCATGTAGACGCGACTTGAGACTGTAGACGCGAGTTGAGACCCTCTTCCAACAAGCACGGCAAACGCCGTGATTGCTGAGGTGCAAGGTCGGTGCTGGTTACAGCGACCCAGCGTGATCGTATAGCGCGGGCAGTGGCACGACTGAATGGTGTTGTCGTCTTGCAAATCGTCGTGATGCTGCTCGTGTTTTCTGCCATACACGCTCCCCGGGTCATTCTGGCGCAATTATCTGCTTACGGCAAGTATCGCTCACAATCTCGCCCTCGCTACTCTCTCGCCCTCGCCCTCGCCCTCGCTACTCTCTCGCCCGCGAATGGTGGTCGTTCGTAGGTACAAAGTATCGCGGGGGAGCTCACAGCGTCTGGTGCTGCTCAGAGTCTCCAAGCCTGCCTTTCGGCCAAGATCGAATCGGACTTCTACAATGCCAAGCTCATGGCATGGGAACCTCTGATGGAGCTATGGGGTGCCAGCCTGGAGCTGGAAACTGATCTTGGTACGCCGAACGACCAGACGTTGTCTCGCGCGGCTGAGGGGGTCCCAGGTTGGAGTTCGGCAGGAGGAGGCGACAGCCGCGGTAGCCAACGTCAAGCGGCGGGGTCGTTTGATGGCATTTCTGGACATGTGCGGGAGTTGGCCGTGCAGGAAGACCGCATGGCAAGAGGAGTAGATCGACCCGCTGCGGTGATCGTTGGCTTACGGTTAGTCTCCGACGAGGTCCTCAACCTGAACTTGACGGAGTCGCTGGTTGAAAATCTCGCCGCCATCGTCCACGCTCAGCAGCGAAAGGAAGGGAAACTGGGCGGCACGTGGGCTGGAGGCGGCAGCGACGACGATCGTTTCTCCCTCCACTGGCTCCGTAACGAAACCGGCCTCCCCATCACTTGCAGCGCCCACTGCGACGCCGGTCACGGCAGGAGCTTCGACGGGCAAGTCGATGTTGACGCGGCGGTTCCTGTCCAAGTGCCGGTAGGCGAGGAATCGCCAATGCCGTTGTTGACAGCGACCGCCACGTTCGCTTCTCGTGCTAGAGGTAGCGGTAGCCTTGCCAGCGTGGTGGATGAGACGGTTGCGACCGCCGAAGGCGTAGCAGCTACACACTCTGAACAGCCGGCATACCGCCTGCAAGAGACGAGCAGGACGAGCTTCGATAGCGGACGTTGGTCGGGGACACGGAGGAGCAGGAGCAGCGCGGGAAGTCGTGAGGAGGCGTCGGGAAGAAGACGCCGACGGCCTGTTCGAGCGGTGATCCTAGCGTACGAAAACGGGCACGAACAAGGTGTCGTTTGTTCGGCGGTGGCTCAGACGAGTTGGCGCTCTTTGAGACCTATAGACGTGGACATCGTCGGACAACGGCTGGTGACAATGGTGGCTTCACGCACGCGCGAGTCTTTCTCCAACACTCCCGGGACCGCGGGCTCATCCGATCGTGGTGCATGGGGGCTAGGGGCACGAGCGGACACCCTTGCCTCCGCGTCGGCGCAGAGAGCAAGGACGGTTAAAGTAGTGACTGAGGTCGAGTCTCATCACGGTGTCAAGGTGCGCCGTTTTGTTGTGGTCTCAAGTGGCTCTGGATTTGGTGTTTGGTTTTTGATGCATCGTGTTGCTGTTGTGTTTGCACTCTGGTGTGTTTATGGTACTCATGTTTGGAAATACCCACGTTTTCATCGGACGCATGAGAGGCTTCGCGTGTCGGCGCATCCCGCTACCGCGGCGAAGTCGCCAGTGAATCTTGAGTGAGTGGGGTGCCCACAAGTAATGATATACGAAGTATAGCGCAAAATACCGTTCGTCGCGGTAGCTTGCCCATGAACAACATGATGGCCGATGTATTTCCTTTTTAACCCTTGCGACGCACGTCGGTGCTTCCGCGTTCCGCTGTGACTCTTGAGCACAGGTGCTGCGCGTCCGCAGCCAAGTCGAGATCTCTAACAGCATGGATGATCTGTGTATGCATGTTGGAATCGTGGGAGAGAACGACGAACGAGGACGACGAAGGTCTAGCAACGGCGGTCCACGGTTTGAGTGGGAGACAGTCATCTCGCCAGGTGAGCGCGAATACGTTGAGTCCACCCGGGAGATGGGGGGCGAAGAGGTTTCAGGAGGGATTATTTCGATAAGAGGCTGTGAGTGACAACAATCTGGGTACTTGGTCCGCCTATTTTAATTGCCGGTTTGCCGTGGAAGGGCCTACTCTAGGAGAGCATGCGTTGGTCTGGCGCCGCTTCTTCGTAGCTTCGAGGACGACCATGTGACCCCGCACTGCTAAAGTGGCGGTGATGTGTCCTCCCGCCTGCCTGCTCCACACCCGAGCTTTGCGTGAGATACAGAGCTGCCATAGACACCGTAATGAGTATCCCTACCTCTCCCCAATGCCATGAGAATGTCTGCTTTTGAGTCAGTCCCACGTGGGTGATTATAGCTCACGGCTGAAAGTGGTATTGTCAGAGTTGACCACAATTCCCCGAATTTTGACTGCAACAGGGTCAACGTGCCCGGTGCCGGCCACGATGGCGACATCGCTAGTTGGAGGGCGGGCCCTTCTCGTTGTCAAGCCAGTATTGCGCGGGACCAGCGGTACAGAGCCGGTGGTGTTGGGCTCGTCACCTGACGCAGTTTCTGGGCAGCCGCAGGACGTCCCCGGGTCCGCTTCAGCAGACGAGTTTGAAGAGGTAAGTTTTTACACAAACGAAATTGGAGAGGGGGGGGCGTTTTGCTGATTGTATCCCCGCGTGCCGCCGTCCGCGTTCGGTTGTATACTCTGCTTACCGTGTTATAGTGTTATCTATCCACACCCCACACATGCACCGATCTACAGCAGTACCTGGCACCAGTTTGTACTATTTTCCGAACAGCTTGAACAAAAACAAAACTACGTCTGAGCAGCCCCCGCCGTTGTTGCCATCTATATACAAGTAGTTACAACTCCCATAATAAACTATGGATGAATCGTGAGAGCCTCATCCATCACATCACCACCACCCCTACCCCGAGAAAGTGACCGTGTGGCGTTGTACTGTTGTTGCTTCTTCCCTGCTCGAAATCTCCTAGCGATGTCGCGAACACTGCCTGAAGCTGAGCTTGAACTCGTCCTCGTTCGACACCGCAGGCGATCCTTGCGCTCCCAGATCCCACAGAATGGGAACAAGAAGCCACCGAAAACGCGCACTACCACCAGACCCTGGAGTTCTCCCCGATACCAACCTCTTGTCCGGGCGCGACAAGAGGCTCCGCCGGATTTACGCCTGGCAGCGGCCCAGCGAGAGGGTCTCGCCTCAGCGGAAAGTCTATTTTCTGTGGGGTGTTGGCGGCGAGACAGCAGGCTCAGGGTGTTGAGCGCAACGGGGGTCGAAGCCGAGGGAGGGCTGGGCAGGTGACGGTGCTGTCCTTCGAGCCGACCCTGTCTCTGACGAATCTTCTGGCGGCGCGAGCAGACGTGCGGCTATCTTGCCGCGCTCTTGCAGAGGGTAAGTCGCGCGGTTGGTCTGCCTACTTGTGTGTCGTTCCCGCTATATAAATATGCTCTGTTTCGTTTTTTTTTTTTGTCCATCCCATTTAATATCTTCGCACTTCCGTCTTTCTCCCTCCCTAGTCGTAACTCAGACCCGGGGTCACAAAGTAGGCTCCTCTCCCTCCTCCCCCACTACGGTTCTTGCTTTGCATTTTTATCGCGAGAAGATTTCAGCACTTTCTTCCCTCGTCAACTCTCGTCGAATTTTGCTTACCCACGCTATAATATGCGCTCTCGACAGCCGGTGTCATTTGAGAATAAAAACCTCCATGGGAAGAATCGAACCCTCGACATCCGGCCCAAAAGGCTTCGTGGCTACCAGTTAGACCACCGGGGCGACCGTGTTTCGTTTGGGGTGCTATGAATGTGGACGAGGAATCACGGGCAGTTTCCAGGCACGTTTCGAGACGATGCCTTTTGGATGCTTTGGCGTGTTTCGTGGAGCGCGGCGACCGGCCGACCCTGCCGCTGGCAATGCTAGCACGAGAAGGGTGTGCCCCTGGAATTGTGTCTCGTTTGTTGCTATGAACGGCCAGAAAAACGACCGTGGTCGTTTGTTTAGGATTTTCCGCCTCCATTATCCGTGTTGCCATGCCGCTGCCACGCGCCCACGTTTCCCCCCCAGCAAGGGACCAAAAGCCAGACGGAGGGAGATTTATTTTCGACATCGTGCTACGAAATGTGTATTTTTTTGTTTGTTTGATTCAAATTCGTCGCCCCTTGATTTTGGCGTGTCCTTGCTATGTTTCAGGAACGTCAACGGTGCGCGACCCGAGAGCTCTACCCGTCACGGGCGTGTTAGAGGTGAGGCGTCCGTTAGTCCGCACCTAAACGTTTTATCGCTGTTTTTTGTTGTTGGCATCTGCTGACTACAGCACACAGCGATTGTCTCGTCTGTTCTCAATGAGTTGTTTCAAACTCGGTCAAGCTGTTTCTTTTATGGTTGCGACAATTATTTGCAGTTCAATGTGGTCTTTTCAGCCAATTCTGGTTGTGGTTGACCCGTAAAGCGAAAAAAACGGTCGTGCGCTCGCTGAATGACACAACCTATGTAAGTGTACCCCCCAGAAGTACCCAAATCGAAAATCCGTTTATTTGACGCTAAAAGTTTTACTGTAGTTCTCGAGGACTGCGCCATTTCCAACAATTTCCAACAAGAACGGATCAAATGTACTCCCCAGTGAAATTTCCGCGGAAAAAGGAATAAAGTGTGCTTCACTTTTTTTCGTTGAGATCTATCGTAAATGGCAACGTCGGGAATAATTAAAGTTCAGCTGTCGACTATAATAGCGTTTTTATTTATTTATTTATTTATGTGGGCACCTCTGGGATAGTATCGCCTCATTCGAATTGAATATAATATATCCACTTTAACAAAAAACAGCTTAACTCTACTGTACCACTTGAGTATCTCTTGCTCTCCTCCGCTCCAAACTGCGTGTGGATATAAAAGTTCATCTCCATTCTGTATGTGCTGCTCTCGTAGAAGTCCGGCGTGAAGTTGTAGCCTTAATTGGCTGCCGGGGCTGCGGGTTGTTCGTGTACTGAAGGCCTGGAGAGAGGGGGACTCTGCTCGGGTTACATGGAAAACCAGAGAGCGGCTCAGTACGTCGTATAGGCGCTACTCGGCTCTTGCGTACCGGTCTCGTTTTTATCTCGTATTGCACCGCAGATGAAAGAGGAAGGCCCTCGCATCGTATAAAAGCCGATATATCTTCTGTTGGTGTATACCTGGTACATGTGTGGCGATCGTTCTACGAACTACGAACCTTCCCAAGTCCTGTCCTCCACATTTACCACATTTACACTTTCAGCACATTTACATATAATAGGTATTGACTTACGTGTTATTTATGTATGTATCATGCCTGTGTGGCCACCTCCGTGGGCAACTACCTCCGAACATAAGGTCGACGTTAGCCCTCAGGTTTTCTTTTGAAACATATATTCCTGTGCTGTGCTCCATCGTTTTCTTCCGCGTGTCAGGCGAACACAGGCAGGGTCTGGTCGGGCCCAATCGAGCGCGGGACGGAAGTGTCGTGGTTCCACTGCCCGCCCGGAGAAGAGGTAGGGGGGCTCGCCGAAAGTATCGGTCTACGCTATCTTACCACAGCACGCCTTGCTGATATCCGAGAGGACCACACCAGGAAAAAATCGGAAAAGCTCCATTTGTTTTTGCCGTCCACGTGACGTTCGATGCAGAGAGTATGGTGACACTGCTGTGCTTTTCTTCGCGGGCTTGATTTTGTTTTCGGATTGTGCTACCTACGTACGTAGGAAGTTTCTATACGAAGTATACCGCTGCGTATTTTGCTTCTTCGTCCCATTCTTGATGCCATCCCGATACTTTTTTCACATCGGTGGTGGGAGATACCGTACTGGGTACCGGTACTTCAGTACCCAATACATACGTACGGCAACGGCGTTTATTTGCGTTGTCTTTGCGTCTGTATACCTTCTCGCAGGTGACTCTGACTGTCCGTATGGAAGGCTTTGGATGGAGTGACGCCGTCACTCTGCCTCTACCGCCCTCCGCACGACATTTCGACGGTGGCAGCCCCGAGCCAGGAACGACAGTGAGACATAACACCCAGAGCGCCGAAACGGGGGCGGCTAATCGAGCATCTCCGACGGACGCCAATCCACCGCAGCAGCTCTGGCGAAAGCGCCTCGGTGCGGGTTCGCGATTGTGGGGGGGTGTTGCACAAGGCCGGGCGGAAAAGTCACACGAAAAAGTGCATGTAGAGCTGAGGGATGCGGAGGGGGGCGTGCTTCGCGTCAACGCGGAGGTGGCCTTTACCGCGAGCGGTCTGCGACAGGTATGTTGTTGCGAGTGGTTTTAACAGAAGGAGACCGGTGTGTCGCTGCGAGTGATTTCAAGAGAGATATATATTTATATGGAAAGATAGAGATAGAGATGGGTACAGAGATTGAGAGAGAGAAAGAGAGAGAGATAGAGAGAGAGGGGGGGGGGGGGGGTGTGCCTTAATACACGCTGTGTAGCGTTTCGATTTTGGCAGCTGTTTTACGTGTAGGGTACGTATGTAACTCCTGCGCGCGCTGCCGACCGTCGCCACACCATTGTTCCTGCTCCTCAACGCTACTCCGACAATTACTTTGAGTTTACCCCCCCCGTGCTCCGTCTCGAAAGGGATGCGTGGTCAATGGTCAAATGACTAAGGCAAGCAACAAATGAGTACGCCCCCCCCCCCTCCCCTCACAGTCGGCGAAAAGGAACGGGACAGAGATTAGCAAAAGTTTATTTGTAATATATGGAAACAACGTAATGAGCGCCCAAATGTTGGAGGCGTCTCTATTAGGAGTAGGAACGGTTCTCCGTCTCGAAAGGGGTGCGTGGTCAATGGTCAAATTACTAAGGCAAGCAACAAATGAGTACACCTGTTGGTGAAAACCCAACGTGCTCCGTCCCGGCATTGTAGGGATGCGAGGGTCTATGGCCATACGACTACGGCCGTGCACGATATGAGTACCCCCCCCCCCCCCTCCCCGCCCACCCTGCGGCGTACGATGGCCTTATGGTGATGCAGGTCTCGTTATGGGTGCCGTACTGGGTGGTGAACGCCACCTCGCTGCCGCTGACTCTTCAGCACTACGCATCGGCACTGAGCGGCAGCGCGCACGACGGAGGCTTTCTCCGGCACGGGGGTGCGACCGGCCCGCAACTGCAGCTTCCCCCGGCGTACGCTACATCTACAGCCGAGGCGTCGATCACGAAGGCCACCTTCGAGGCCGCTTCTGGTGCGGAGGACAATACGACGGCGGCTGAACGTGAACGGCGTAGCGAAGACGCCAGTGTTTCTCAGCGTCGTGCACGGGCGCGCGCCAGGGGGGGTGCATACGGGGATGGAAAGCATCTTGGGGTTGGGGTAGGGACTGGTGCTTCCGCCACCTTGGCAAGAGCGTCGTCGAAGGAGCCGGGGTTGGCGGAAGCGGTGGGCCCGGGGCCGCGATCTCCCAAGCTTTTTTCGCAGCCCCCTCAGCTCGGGCTGAAGTTCCTCGTGGAGGAGGAAAAAAGGGAACTTGATCGAAGCCGCGCATACGCGGGCGAGGAGACGAAGGGGTCTTTCCAGGAGGAGGAGAAGGGGGAAGACCGGGGCGGGGCAGTTACAGAAGACGACGAATACATGCGGTGAGTTGTTGTCATTAAGTTTGCAGTCCAATCACATTTTGAGCTGTTTCGGCGCGCTCGTTATTACCGCGGTGTAGGTCGGGGTCACGGGGGTTGTTTCGAGCCTCGCGGTGTAAGAAAAATGACTGACGGTGATATCGAAAAAAGGATGCTTATTTCTGCCGGAGTGATCGCGACCAGTCCACGATTCGCGTTGGCTCACGCGATATTCGTTTCGAGCTTTATTCGCGCTGAAAAACTCGCACCGAGTACACTGGTGCTCTGTGTTTTGTGTACGTATGCCCCGGTCTCACCGTGAACGTGATCTCCCTTTGTCTCTTGAACAGGTCGCCCTTGATGCTGTCGCACGACAATTCGGAACAGCGGGTGGAGCGTGTGCGTGTGCGCCTGGAGGGATCGACGTGGTCCGTCCCCTTTGGCCTAGACCAGGTATCGCACGTTTTGGCGCGAGTGAGTGCCGGCGATTCGCTCTCAACCGTTGGTGGCGATTTTCAGAGCTCCGAAATGCGGGGAGAGTTAGAACCGGAGTGTCCGATAAGCCCTAACACTAAAGGTGTCACGGGGGCATGCTGCAGAGTAGACAGAACTATGGTGGACTTTTCATACGATACCCGGGACAAATTGTCGGACCGTTGCGCAAACTGTTCAACGCTCCAACCTGATGTAACTCAAGACACACCCGCAGTAAACTTTTAGTTGATAGATACTGAGAGCATACGAGTATGCGGATGGGTTTGGGATGTTTGCCGCCTTGCCTCGGTCTTGCCTCGTTCCCCCGCCTTTAAAACGAACCACCCTCATCGCGAAATAACCCACGCTGTACGTCGATTGTTTGCCTTTTGTCTGCCAGGACTGGGATGGAGAATCGCTAGAAGTCAGCGGCAAGCCTACAACGGCGTCTAGCCAGGGACAACAGGTGGCTGGCAGATGGGGGGCTGCCCGGCGTCACCGTCGGGCTGAGAGGCAGGCGTTCCCGGTCGGGGTCAGCGTCAAGGCGGCCCCCGCCCCGTTCGGTCGGACGAAGGCAAGTGCTGGCAACTCCATGATTGGAAGCATTGCGCTCCTTCGTACGTGCGGTCCGCAGCAAAGCACAGCGCCACTGCAATGCGCAAATAAGCGACGACGCTGATACGGCCAGCGCCTATCCGTTGGACGTCAGGAATACGCGTGTCGTTGCTTGGTATCGGCCCCTTTTTTAGTGGCTGTGCCGAGGTTCGGGGTGGCCGTGTGTGATGGTTTCATTGCTAATTTCCTGTGGCCTGTCCTTGAGTCGCGTTCTAAGTCGGAGGTACGATCGACAGAGGGGCGTAAACAATATGTGATCGTGGGGGCACCCGGTGACTCCGGTTACTTTGGCAAGAAATGTACACGTTTACGGACAGTGCTCACAATGCTGACCACGTATATAGGCTTTACGTAGGGGACCGAAATGTGCTGTGCGAACCAGGTGGAATGGTAACGATGTCTGGGGTGTCGCTGGTTTGGCTGTGTAGTGCTTGCTTTAGTCCCCCTTTCGGGTCGCGGTGTGCGCGCTTTGTGATAATTTCGCCGTAGAGGCCGCGGCTTGCACATGCAATGTCGTTTTTTTATTAACCCTCCCCACCTTAACCGCTTCAAAAATGCACCCAAGATTTTGGGGGGCACAAACTACTTTAGATCAGTGTGAGATCATGTTTTGCACCGGGGCCACCCCACCCCGCTACGCTCGACCCACTGCCAACTGCCTGTGATTGTGTGAACCCAACCGCGTTCTTTATGTATCACTCGCCATGCTTCCCATGACGTGCGGCGCTCAATACTTGTATTTCCTGCTCCCGCTGGCGTTATCGACGTACCAGGTGGTGGCGCTGACTCCACGATACGTCCTTGTGAACGTCACGGGCCGTGCAATCGAGGTTCAGCAGGCGGGATTGGGCGAAGGCGTCGAGCCATTCAAGGTAAGCGCCGCGGGAAAGGCGAATGCATAGCATGCCTTCGCGGGGGGGGCGGTCAGATGCCATCACTCACCCCCTGCGCGGCAGGCGGCGCTGCCTCTGGGGTCTTCAGCACCCATTTATCTTCCGGAGCCTCTACTTTACCGCTTACGGCAGAAGTCCCTAAAAAGGGACCCCTGTGAAGGGGAAAGCAGAGGCTCCTGAGGCTAAATGGGTCCTGAGAACCCGAGAGGCAGCACCGCCGGCTGCTCGGGGGGTGACATAGTCGTGTGGGTCCTTCTGCTTCGTGCGCCCCCTCCACGCCTGATTTGGGCAGTGTTAGACAGGAGCAACCGCTGTTTTTACGGGGCTAGCTAGCCTTGGACGCAATTTTCGTGGGGCGCCGTTGTGACCCGCGCGTCGAAGTGGTGCGAAGCCAAGCTTACCGCCAGTTGCATTGTGTCCATGCTGACGACATCGCTGTCACCATGCGCACTTACCTCCGTGCTCCTTGCTTGCAAGTCCGTGTTTACACCGAACCTCAAATATCTTGCCTCCACCCAAGCCCCCCCCCCCCCCCCCCCCCCCCCCCTCACCCTCCGTACCGTACGCCCCCGGGGATGGCTGATGTTATCCGTCGCTCCAATTGCCATGGCCTGCTTGCTAACAATCAGGTCGGCAGTGATGCTCGAGCCGCTTTCCACTGGCCTCGAGAGGGGGCCGGTGGCTGGTTCGGCGGCGCAGCCGTGGCGGGAGCGAAGAACCGGCGACTAGTGTTGCGGTTTTGTGGGCAGGGCTGGGATTGGTCGGGTGAGATTCTGCCTGAGAGCGGCGAGGAATCGACCCTCCGCGTGAGGAACGGTCAGACGCGGGAGGTCGCCTTTGTTCGGGTCGGAGTGTCAACGAAGGACTCGTCTGTCCACCTGGTGGGTACAACCTGTATGGCTTGTGTAGCCTGTCTACCCACGTCAACGTTTCGGTGATTGGGGGGGTTGATTCGATGCGCTCGGTGGCTTTGGCGGGGGAAAAATTATTGTTTTTTTTGTGCCAGCGCGGGCCCCGTCAGATTGGAGGGTTGCTGCGGTTGGTTTGGCATATCGCGGCGCTTTTCTCTTCTTGGGCTTGCTGTTTGTTTGTGTACGAGACGTGTTTAGTTTTGTATGCGTTATTCGCTACGCTGTGCCTACCTTTTACGTGCTCCATTACCCTGGTGAAATGCTTGTACAGGGGCAGCTAAAACGTCTAGATCTCATGGTGGAAGCATTTTTTCGTTTGGGGTGTATTGCGCGGAGGACGTGGCGCTTCAAATCGCTGCACCAACGCTGCTGCCGACAGCATATCAAAAGTGGATGGGTCGTCCCGCTTATGGGCGACCCTGCTCGATTTAGGGAGTCCCTTGAGCACACCATCGGGCAGCTCAGGCGTTTCTTCTTGGGGCGATTTATTACTGCTGTTGCACACCCCCCCCCCCACCCCTCCTCTCCTTTTGTCCCCGAGCAACCCACAGCAGCACCATTGAAGAACCCCGTTCCCTTCTACTGTCGCCCCCAGGTGTTCCGTAACGAGCTCCCGTCGTTCGCTCCGTATCGAATCGACAACTTCAGTCTCGCGACATTGAGGCTCAGACAGGTCAGTTTTTGGACGACATTGGATGGTACTACACGTACTCGTAATCCATAGCTTTCCTTGCTTGCTTCATCCATCAACCTCTTTCTCAACGCGACCGCAAATACCTTAACGGACACCTTACCCCCCCCCCCCCCCCCCCCCCCTTTAGGTCGGAGGCAAGGTGGCGGAAACCCTCCTGCCTTATCAGACGTGCCCCTACAGCTGGGACGAACCCCTGGGGGAGAGGGCTGTCATCGTCGAGAGAATCGCCGGGGTGCCTGCGGGCGCGACGCCGCTAGGTCGACGTAGCGGACGCACGAACGCTGTTGCAGCCGACGCCGACGACGCTGTCGCTGAGGGCGTTGGGAGTGGAACACCCAGAAGAGCGTCTGTTAGGAGAGTTGGGGGTGACGCCAGCGAGGAGGACGTCTCGGGCGTGTTCATCGGCGTGTACGGCTTGGACCTCATGAGGCCGTCAACCGTTGTGGGGAACATAAGAATAGGTGGGGCTTTGTGGGGAAGGGTATGCTGCCAGGGTGGGGGGGGGGATAGGTGAACGCGGCACACAGGGGTGCACACAGGGGCACAGGGCTGCTGCAGCTCTCTTGCTTGCTCGTATATACCCGCGATTTTGCGGGGACTGTATGTACGCACGGCCTCTTCCCCGATGTGCGTCGTTATACCGCCCGCGCTAAGGATTTATCCGAACCAATGGGCACCTCTGTTCAGCTTTGACGGCCTCTCTAGCTCTCGTTCGTTCGGCCAAACAATCGCCCAGAGTCTCGATATGAGATCTGTCGTGGGCGCCGATGGTGTCAAACCGATGGTATCAACCGTTCTACCCGTTTTTCCTTACCGGCCTTGTCGCCTTCGTTTCGCCGTCGTCCGGCAGATATGATGGTGGACGGGCCCACCCGCGTGATTCGCTTCACGGACGCACGGTCGGCGTCTGTGTCGTCGCAAAGGGACAGGAGCTCTCCCAACGACAACGCACGCTTGGTACGTTTTGTTTTTGTCGACGGCAAGCTATGTAACATGCATATATATGGAGATCGTTTTTTGCATAGGTGTGTGCGTGTTCGGGTCTCTTTCTCTGTGATTGCGGCAACATTGGAGGGGTGCGCGGCGAGGCGTGCTGTCTGCTTGCTTGGTATGCCTACTGCCTACCCCCGAAAATGTCATCATTTGCAGTTGCCGCGTCCGTTTCGTCGTGTCATTTGTGTGTGTGCTAAGTCAACGGAACGTTCGCACGCATTGCCTCTCAGCTTTGCGCTGCTACCGGTTACCTGGCTGAGTAGCGCGTGCACCGAAAATGCCATTCACGTACGTTGTACAGTACAGCATTCTCGCCCGCAAAATGATTTTTCTTTGTGATTCTAGCCCGCATAACCCTTTGCCTTACCCTTCCGCAGGGCCTGACTAACGTTTCGTCGCGGCCGCCGCCCGAGCTATCGTCCGGCGTGACACTTGAAGCCACCGTGCGCATCGCGGGAGTCGGCGTATCTGTGATTGACGCTTCCCCGAGGGAGCTGCTGTACCTGACCGTGGGAGGCATCTCGCTCGATTACCTTCGTGAAGGGCAGGTGATACGATATTCAGAGACGATTAGTTTATCCGCACCGCGGTCATCGCAAAGGTTTCCCTACACATAGCTCGAGCTCGGCACAGAAGCGACAGAAGGGACAGGCACTGGGGGCGGGGAAGGGCGTTTTCGGTCCCTCCTGTGTTTGGGCCTTGCCTCTGCATTCGGTGGCGCGGACCGTTTGCCTCGTATGGCTTTCATCTCCCCTGTTATGATGTGGTCGGTTGTTTTGATGACCGACCCGAGTGCAGAATACTGCGGGTATCGTTGTGTCAGCGGCGGGGAAGCGCTTCAGCAATCGTTTACAACAACGCGCCCCGCTTGCGTTTCTTCTTTCGCAGCGAAACGATTTTTTTTTGTAGAGGTGCCTTCCCCTTCCCCTCAAATATCAATCAAGTTTTCATGCAGGAAACTCAAAGTGACTTGTATTGTGTTTCATGCTGAAGTTCTGCTGTATAGCGCTCGTTTAAGGCCCCATGTCTGATGTCTGTATTTTCGTATTTTCTGTGTGTGCGTTTTTTTTTCTTGCTCGCGGATAGAACCCTAAAAACGTACGTATGCCTTTTTGGAAGCGGTTCATACCCATCGACCCGTATTGTGGTTGAGCGTAAGAGATACCGGTAGGGGTTTGGTCTTGTTGTGCTGCTCTTGTTGTGCTGCAATCCTGAGAATAATCGCCAAACAAGCCCTATATCTGCTGTATTCCGGGTTGTGCTGTTGTCTCGTGCCGTTACGCAGGGAGAGCGCGTGCGTGTGAACGTCAGCAAGCTGCAGGTGACACATTTACCTGCAACGTACGGTAGGCCTCTTTTTTCGGAGGATAAGGGGGAGGGTCATCGTTGCTGGTCTCGGGAAATTCCGAGAGTTTTATAATGTTTTACATGGAGGAGGGAGGAGGAGTACCCATATTGTCCCATCCTGCGTATTCCCTCTGAGCCACAGACGATGCTGTAGACGATGCTGTAGTCAGTGTCGTGTCACCTTGTGTTTCGTCAGTGTCGTGTTCGTCGCAAGGTCAAGGTTAGGTCTCACGCGTGGGCACAGCCGCGCACACGTACCTATCTCAGCATCAGGTTTAGATTGACGTCTAAATTGTCGGTGAATTTCAGCACACGCGATAGGAGGCGATCGTGGTGTGATTCGAGTCGCTGCTGTCGTCAAACATCCGGGATGTGCGTACATGGCAAACAGCGGTGGGCATGTCTGAACGACGTTTCCCCTTCGCACAGCTTCGAGCTCCGGCAGTGCTAGCTTGCCTTTTTCCTACATTAGGCCCGCTTACCCTGACCGTGTCCGTGGCGCTAAAATAATAACATACATCAAACACGATCCTCGTTCTCTCCGACAATTCACGGGCGTGTGTTATCCTTCCTTTCTCTTTCAGCTCGTGAACACATCCCTACGCATAACTCCTTAACGTCGATCACTTTTTTCGAACACCAGGTCGACAACCAGCTGGTGGTCACTCCTTACCCAGCCCTCCTCTACCCCATCACCGAGGCCCTGCCCCCGCGGCACGCGGCTGTCAATCGCTCCGCAGCCCCGTCATTCCCTTCGCTTCCTCTGCGGCGGGGCGTCGGCTCGAGCCTTGCGGGGGTGGAGAGCGATCAGGTGTGTGGTGTGTACTGTGAACCTACGTATTATGTGCTCGCCTATTCCTTGAACCAATCTGACGTTTTTTTTTCCCTACTTGTACGCACTCAGCCACCCACGATTCACGTTCCATCACGCCCACCCACCCACCCACCCACCCACCCTGTTCCCTGCTCTGCGCGTTTGCTCCATCCCACCTCTTCTCGTGCGGCTTCATGCTGCGTTGTGCTGGGTTCCTGGCTCGGGCTGCAGACGTGCTTCGAGGCGATTCTGCATCGCGACCTCGGGTACTCTTGGGTCAACTTCGTCCGCTTAGCCTCTGTGCGTCTGGCGCCCCTAGATGTTAACATCGATATGGCCCTGGTCGACGCCTTGCTGGAAGTGTCGGCTAGGGTCATCGACTTGGTGGAGGTAAGTGGCTGCGTTGACACGCAGGGCAATCACCGCAAAAAAGACTTGTCAACCGGTCTTCGATGGTTTCTTGTGTACCCCCATTTTCCTTTTTCGATCGCCCCCCGTCCTCCAAATCGGTTCGTAGCTCGCCCTCAGTATCATGCAACAATGCTCACCCCTCGCCGCGAGTCGCACTGGGCCGCGTTACCCCTGTACTCGGACGTCTTTGCTATCCGTGCTTCGACCACCGTCGATCTGCAACCCTTGCCTCCTCCCCTCCCTGGTTCGGCCCATAATGTAGGTTGAGCCTCCCCTTCCGCCTGGAACGGCTTTTTCGAGTTCAGACTTTACCAGCACACCCCCAACGGCCGCGGGCGCGACTCTCGCCGATTTGCTGGACACTCCCCGCCCCCCGGAGGTGAGACTGATACCGAGGTCGGATGACGCATTTTGCGCGCCTACCATGCATACAACCGAGCCCACCCGCCGAATCTGTGCTGCAGAAATATTTTCGGCCTGAGTTTTGGAGCTCCCACTTACATCCAACACCGCGCGCGTGTGCCCCCCCCCCCCCCCCCCCCCCCCCCCCCCGCCTCGCCCCCGGTCTGTGTCCTTCTTTCTTACGCAAAACCCTCTCATGCATGAATCAATGCCAAATCACCCATCAGGTGAACGGCGAAGCTGTGTCGACGGGCGGGACGGACAGCGCGCCGCTGAACAAACTCTACGTGGAGGAGCTGGCTGTTAGTCCCATCCGCCTGCACGTGTCCTTAACCAGCAGCAGGTACTGTATTTCCCCTTGAACATTGTGCTGAATGTTTCTCTTTCGAAAAGTGATGGAAAAACGTCGGCGAGAAGCATGGCGTCGAGGTCCGTGTAGAGCTGCGGTGTATTCAACGCTGTTCACATAAAATAAAGCGCGAGCGGGGATTCCAGTTTGTGTGTTCATGCTGACTGTGATAGCCAACGAGTCCTACGCTGTTAATTAGGGATCAAGTCTTCCCTCTACCGTGCTTGGGTACATGGGATGCTGCCCTTCAATTGGGCGTTGCCGCCGTCTACAGCGAAGGGGCTCCATCGATTCGCGATGATGTCTCCCCCCTCTCGCGTAGTTCCTCTAATGACGATCATCGCGAGCCCGGACGAGCTGCAGTCATCCGTTTTCTGTCGCCAAAAAAACGAACTCGATCGCTGCCTGTGCTTCGTGGTTTGCTATTAACTCGAGTGTCTATTTTTCGCTGTGGTTTGGTGTGCTCAGCCGCTCTCTTTTCGCATAAAAAATACAACGCGCTGCGTACGTACTGTAGTTGCATCTGACAGCACCGTGTTGAATCGTCGTCCTCCTCCTCGACCAGCTCTGGCGGACTGCTGGAACACCTGCTTCCGCCCGAGGAAGACACGTCATCCACGCTGTCGGACGATGGCGGGAGAGCCGGCGTGGGGAGGAGCGCTGCTGTCGCGTTGGCAGTGCTGCGGGCAATGGGGACGACCATCATCGAGATCGAAAACGCCCCCCTATGGCTGAACTCCCTTGTAGTATCGCACGCGTTCACCAGCCCGGAGGAGCTGCTGCAGAAGCTTGTGGTGCACTACAGGGGGCAGGTGTGTACGTGTCTTTCGAAGGTGCTACTTGTGGTAGTGCACATCAGGGAACACATTTTGAGGTGGCGATTTGTTGCACTCTGGTCTAATTATCTCGCTCCAGAAGGTCAAGGTTTCATGGTTGCGGTCAAGCGTGCAGTTTTCCTCGTAATTTTCGACTGCTTTTTTTAATCTGATGGCTGCTTGTTTGATTTTTTTTATCGTGGGGCGAATAGCAAGTTGTAGGGGATGTTTCGCTGCAATCGACAAAAAACGCCACCACCGAAGTCAACTCCCTCAGTTTTTTCTTCGTGGGGCGACGTTAGAGGCGTGCATGGAGATAGGTTGGTCTTCTTCTCGCCCCGTCATTCGATGACCCGGGTCGATTTTTTTGCGGCACTTTGCACTGCGCGTGGTATTAGTCGCTCAGGACCTCCTCTCTTTTTCTTTTTTTTCCCTCTCGCGTCTACTGCTTGCATGCGAATCGTTTCCAGGCTCTGCGTCAAGGGTTGCGTGTGCTGGGAAGCTCGAAGCTTCTCGGCAGCCCCCTTGGGTTGTTTTCTAACATCAGCGCAGGGGTCAAGGTGGGCGTTATTTTCACGTTGGAGGGCAATCGTGCGATGGTTTTGGTAATACTCCGCATGTTTTTTTTTTTGTTTTTGTTTTGGCGATCGTTCTATAATGACGCGGTTTGTGTTTGCAGCAACTGACTACGTACAGATGTAAGAGCCATTTCCGTCCACCTGTGCTTGCCGCCTTATTTCTATTCAGGACTTCTTCTACGAGCCGGTGGTGGGGCTCAGCCAGAGTCCGCTCGGTTTCGTCGTGGGGGTGTACAAGGTCAGTCAAATAGTGGACCAGAAGACATCGTTCCGGCAGTCACGATTGGCAGATTGGGCAACGGGCTGCTGCAAGTATTTTTCCTTGCCCCTTCCGAACGCAGCTTACGGCACCGTAGGCATACTTCTTCGTTGTCTGGCTTCCTGATCACATACCCCCAGGGGGATAAATCTGGTGCGATTTTATTTTTTTATTTTTTTTACAACACGCGAGAGTGAACTAGGGACCACATTACCTCTATAACCGGGTGCACATCCTAGGGATCACATTGCCTCTATAACAGGGTGCACATCCTTGCCCCTTAGATTGGCCCCGGGTGTGCCCTGGTCCACTTGGAGGTGTTGTGACTACTGTTGCTCTCTCCCCCTCTGAATCTCCCCCGTGCCGGCATTGTAGGGATGCGAGGGTCTATGGTCATACGACTACGGCCATGCATGAAATGAGTCCCATCGCTCCCCCCACCCCCCCTCCGAGCGCTTACACCGTTCAAAGGGATGCGTGGTCAAATGTCAAATGGCTAAGGCAAGCAACAACTGAGGTTAACGGGCCCCCACATTCCCCCCCCCCAAACGACTTCTCTGTTTCCACTCCTCAAAAAAAAAATAATAAGAAAAAAATAAAACGTACAAAAAAACAAAAAATCTGTATCCACCTCCTACCGACGTGCCTTGCTCTCGTCTCAGGGCACCTCGAGTCTCGTCCGCCGTACGCTGTACTCGGTAACCGACACGACAGACCGCATCGCGTCATCGGTGTCTTCCGGTATACTCGCCTCCGGTGCGGTGGACGTGCTGGTGCGCGGCGGGAGGGGCGTGGTCAGACCCTACGGGGCTTTGGATGGTAAGGCTCGATGCTGTACGGCATAGTCTATACGAGGAGCGCGTATCAACCGTGTGCAGGCGTTGTAGATGCCGCAACCATCGCTCTGTTGTCGTATTTTATATGTATTGTTTCGACACGCTATTCCCCTATATATTGTTTGAGTTTTTTGGCGTCTGCCTTCCAACCCCCGTCGACTCCCAGTGTATGCAATAATGGGCTACCAACTCGGGGCTCTGCTCACTGACTAACTTGCCTCGTATTTGTTGTCCCATTCCCCGGTCATGCCGAACGGTGTGCAGGTGTTATGCTTGGCGTCGCCGGGGCGGTAAGAGAACCTTTCATCGGCTTACGTTCGGGCGGTTTCGCGGGTATGACGACCGGGCTCTTCACTGGATGGGTGGGGCTGGTCCTGAGGCCGATGTACGGGACGCTCATGTCGACTTCTCAGGTCAGCATTGAGTTCAGTGGCGGCCCACGGAGATGGCGTGCCCTTCCGCTGGGTGTATGTATGTATGTATGTATGTATGTATGTATGTATGTATGTATGTATGTATGTATGTATGTATGTATGTATGTATGTATGTATGTATGTATGTATGTATGTATGTATGTATGTATGTATGTATGTATGTATGTATGTATGTATGTATGTATGTATGTATGTATGTATGTATGTATGTATGTATGTATGTATGTATGTATGTATGTATGTATGTATGTATGTATGTATGTATGTATGTATGTATGTATGTATGTATGTATGTATGTATGTATGTATGTATGTATGTATGTATGTATGTATGTATGTATGTATGTATGTATGTATGTATGTATGTATGTATGTATGTATGTATGTATGTATGTATGTATGTATGTATGTATGTATGTATGTATGTATGTATGTATGTATGTATGTATGTATGTATGTATGTATGTATGTATGTATGTATGTATGTATGTATGTATGTATGTATGTATGTATGTATGTATGTATGTATGTATGTATGTATGTATGTATGTATGTATGTATGTATGTATGTATGTATGTATGTATGTATGTATGTATGTATGTATGTATGTATGTATGTATGTATGTATGTATGTATGTATGTATGTATGTATGTATGTATGTATGTATGTATGTATGTATGTATGTATGTATGTATGTATGTATGTATGTATGTATGTATGTATGTATGTATGTATGTATGTATGTATGTATGTATGTATGTATGTATGTATGTATGTATGTATGTATGTATGTATGTATGTATGTATGTATGTATGTATGTATGTATGTATGTATGTATGTATGTATGTATGTATGTATGTATGTATGTATGTATGTATGTATGTATGTATGTATGTATGTATGTATGTATGTATGTATGTATGTATGTATGTATGTATGTATGTATGTATGTATGTATGTATGTATGTATGTATGTATGTATGTATGTATGTATGTATGTATGTATGTATGTATGTATGTATGTATGTATGTATGTATGTATGTATGTATGTATGTATGTATGTATGTATGTATGTATGTATGTATGTATGTATGTATGTATGTATGTATGTATGTATGTATGTATGTATGTATGTATGTATGTATGTATGTATGTATGTATGTATGTATGTATGTATGCTCTACGTACGGTTTTTGTTTCGCGGAGTATTGCGGCGTAGACGGGGGGACGGCGGGCGGTGAAGCCGTCAATGATGTGGGCCTCGAACGTCACGAAAAGAAGCCACTGTTAAATAGGGTCTTACATGCCAAAATGGCAAAAATAGCGGAGCGGTGGCTCTGCTTGCAGACTGTGTTGGGGTTCAATTTGGGTTGAGATTGCCTTCTTCAGGTTGGCTTTACCAGTCGGTGGCATAAGCGAAGGGGCCGCTTTTCGATGCCTCTTTGAAGTTTTTTTTTTCTTCTCAATTTTACGCGTCGAGGCCCGAGAGTAAAGCAGTTGTTCGCCAGATGTATATGCCTGTTTGGTGTTGTCTCAAAGTTCCTTGATGTTTTTAAGTCTTTACATCAAGTCGCCATCTTGCGGTGTCGTTCTCCGTTGCTCTGTTTTCGGCTCCTGGGTCTACCTGCGAGTAGCTGTGCCAGGTCATATCGGGGCACCTTGATCCCCGACTGGACAGCGAGCAGAAGCTTCGCATGCTGAGGACCAGACCGCCGAGGTTCTTCCGATCCCGCGAACAGGTGAGAGTGTGCACCTGTGTTCGCTAACGTCCTTCATTCGTTTTCTTGCCACTTCCTCCATTCCCCGCTTCTGGTTTTCGGCTCTCAAGTATAGGTATTTACTTTATTCCTGGGTATAAGTTTGTTTCGTTTGTTTAGCCGTGTGCACGTCGGAAATAAACGGTTTCCTTTTCTGAATGGTTGTTTCGAACCACTATGAATAGAACGTAGTTTGCTACTTATGATCATAAGTGAATAACGATATGCCGGCGGTGGTTCAGTGTCCTTGCCGGCATGCTGTAGCATCCGGAACACGGTTCGGTCTTCCTATTTTTTTGTCACATGAACGCAACGTTTTCCGTGGTTCCACAACCCCGCACGCTAGGACCAACGTAACGCAATAACGTGGTATTCCTGTGCGCACCGCAGCACCGGTTATTTCCGCGCTTGCGGCGTGTTGATGCGGTGTTTTTGTGTTATGTCCCACGATCTTTTGTCACCTCATTTTTGTGTCCCACCTGAAATGACGCGCGTGGATCGTCGCAACTCAAGAACGCCTCACCTGTATTCCTAAAAAAACACGATCGCGAAAAATGCGCTGCCGTGGACGCAGGCCCTGTCGGTCTACTCGCGCGAGGAGAACATCGGCGAGGAACTGCTCTCGCGCGTGTTCATGGGAAGGTACCGCTCTGACGGTTACGTGTGGCACGTCGCGGTGAAGGTGAGACATCTTGTTGATGTCCATCGTTTTTCAGTCGAGGTTAAGAGTTATGATATGTCGCTGGTGCAAGAGCTCCTCGGGCCACTTGGACGATCAAACGTGGTGCAAAATGCTGCTGCGACGCGCTTGAGTTTGTTTTGAATTGCACAACATCTCGTGCGGGAAATTTGACTACTCTCGCACAGGTTCCGGTATAACCAGCAGCGGCTATAGAACGGTCATATGCGAGAGGATGCTCTTTCCCTGATTTACTCTTTCGCGAGTTCCACCTCGCCCCATGAGTGCTACGCTGCTTTTCTTTTGTCGCCTCTCTGTCGTCGAGCCGGAGTATTTTGGCTGCTGTGTAGTGGCAAGCGCAAACACTTGACAATTCGCTATACATTACGTATACCCAGCACGTTTCTCGCACGTGTATACCCGACGGTTTTGGTTTGTGCTATCTCCGGACGCAGGACATGATCGTTCTGGTGACGGGTCGCCGCGTTCTGATGCTCCACGGCGACGCGGCGGGGGTCAACCGCAACGTCGCCACGACAAGAAGGCACACCTACGGCGTGGTGGAGTGGGAAGTAGAGTTCGACCTTGTGGTCTTGGTTGAAGCGGAGGAGGGCGCTGGGAGCGAACGTGGCGAAAACGCCGCCGGTGGTTGCTCAGCGAGTGACTCGGATGGACGGCGAGCGTTTGAGGGAAGAACAGAAGGCGCACATGGCACTGACGGTGATGGTTTCGGAGCATCGCTGTCGGTTTATCACTTCCCGGACCCGTGTGTGGAGGGAAAGGGCGACGGCCGCGCGGGTAAGAGGCGACCGGCGTACGCTCGCTTGAGACCGCTGAGAGGTTGAGGGGTTGCCGATCGCATTCTGTGGTGCCCATGCATTCGGTTTTTCGTTCGCTCTGACAGCCTTGGGGTCAGCTCGTGTGCTTTTACGCCAAGATTTGGCCATATTTGCAGAGGCTAGGACGTGGTCGCGATAGCAACTGCCCTGTTTCATCATGCGCGCGGCGCCCTTGCTTCGATGGCGTTGTTCGTCTAATGTAGCTCGAAATATATCACGTCAACCTCCATTTGAGCTGGACAACTAGGCCGCCCTTGTATTGAGAACGTGTGTGTGATCTGGTCCCTCATCCTTTTGGTGAAAGCTAGCTGTGGCTCAAACGCGTACAAGATTCACGGGAAATGAGGGCTTCTGCACAGCTCTTGCGCGCGAGCCTGCCTTCGCATAAAAAATACACCAAGCTTACTAAGTACAAAGTTTGTATGATCCGCTTGTTGCCTCTCGTGTCTCCCGCAGGAGGCAAAGCTCTGGCAGCGTTGCGATTCGAACAGCGAACGGTTTCGTGCGCGGATTGGACGCAGGCGCTGCAGATTCGCAAGGTTCTGCTCGAACAGGTAACGTGCGCAGCAAATTTCACCATACCGGTGTGATTTGATGTATCAACCAATCCCTAGCCGCGGACGATAGTTTGATAACGGCACAAGCCGCTGAGATTTAGTGTTTCTCTTTCGTGTCCGATAGCCGTTTCGTCTGTGGTGGCTTTGTTGGCAAAGCAGTCGTGACCACTGACCTTTGCTCGCGTCGTCCGCCACGGAATCACCAGATGGGGCGGGTAAAGACTGCGAATCGAACCGTTTCTTGTTACGTATCATAGCACTCCTGGTTTGTTAGTGATGTCAATCCTGTTGTCGGCAGTGGCAAAAAGGGTGGCGCCCGTAAGTGGCGTTTTTACTTGACCACGAAATGCACCTGAACGTTTCCATCAACGACGCCTCCGTCAACGTTCTGACCCCCCTAAGGCGGTAACAGACCCCCCCCGCCGACGTTGAGAATGAGGCTACAGTAGCTGTTCAAGTCAGGGAGGGTGTTTTTTTATGGCCTTTTTCGCGCGACATCGGACCTATCCCTGTCGCTCCCGCTGTGGATGGCGACATTCCGATTTTCCGCTGCTCTGCAACCGTGGCGCGTCAACACCCCTTGTGGCAGCAGCAGCAGCAGCTGCATCGAACCGGATCAGTTGTTGACTTCGTATAGGGATGGGGTAGATGGAGCACACACACGACTGCAAACGCTATTTCACCTGGTGACTAATAACCTGCCTCGATTTAAATGGCTCGTTTGTTTCGACAGGTGCCATCCCTTTCTTCTACCCGCTCGGCGCGAACCGAGGGATTGGATTCCGCTAGTTCGCGGCGAAGACGAGATCAAGGGGACGCTGAGGCAGTTGCAGAGTTGTCATGAGGACTGTTACACTGGGCTTGAAATTTGCGGAGAGGGTAGAAAGGATACCGGCTACAGTAGATAGGCATGGCGTTTTGTTGGCTCTTTGTAGCCTCACCGATGCTCTGAGTGCGTCGAGAGTTTGCGTATGTTGTGAGTTGGATAGGATTATAAATCTAGACCAGGCTTCCAGAGCTAAGAAAGTACCTACCAGGTGCGAGTTTCATTTGCATGCCAGCGCACACCCGGCAACATTGTTTTTTGTTGCGTACTGATCTTGGGGAATCCCGGAAGAAGTTTGAGCAGGATTTGCTGGAGATGATACCGGGGGGTGCTTCGTTGTTTGGCCGGATGTTAGCGTATCTTTTGATAGCAGTTACAACGCTGTCGTTTCGTTTTTTGAGTTCGTAAGCATACACTCCTTAACTCGTATGTGCCACCTTTTTTTCCGTTTTGGGTGTTTTTGGCTTCGTATCATCGGAGTCCCTCGGTCTTCTTTTGTTCCTAAGTGTATCGGGATACTTGGTGCTTGTCTGATATGTTGTCTGCAAAGAACATTCGGCAATATTAGCAACGTGGAAACTATGAATAGCGAGTTTGTTTTGTGCGAGCGAGAGGAAACACTTCAATATGGATTTCTACGCGCCGCGGTGACGAGGGCGATCGATTCATCATGCAAAGGGTGGCGAAGGTCTGCTCCAAGCAGGCGCCGCTTTCGAGTACTGCTCACCTGTTAGACCCCGGATGTGACCAGGGTGCTGCGCTGCTGTAGCACGCCGCACTAAGAGACTATCCTGGGTTGACGCTTGCGAAAATCTACAAAAAATAGTATCTGGTCGCTTTGGACCGATGCTGCTATGATCAGGAATATGGACAGGGAGTATCGAAGCCGGTCCGGGCGCTAGCCAGCCGAAGGCAACTCACCCTGTGGATTAAATAACATTTGCCTTGATCTCCAGGATAAAATGCATGGGCAGGGTACCCTCAGGGCGGTACGACTGCCACGATTCAAACTCGAGGGAGAGTCCCGAAGAATGATGTACTGGTGTATACTTCGGACACGTTTTGTGATCCTGCTTACATTTGGAGGGGGTGGGGGCCGTGGGTGCCACGTGTGATAGTCGGAAGAGCCAATAAGCGACCTTGATCAAAGTCAAGTTCCCCTGCTTGTGGACCATCCTTCCCAGGCCCGAATGCTCGCTCGCATAGGTCGGCATATAGACCATGCTCAGGCTTTCAGTCGATACGAGTGTAGCTTGAATCCACGCTGGAGGCGCCACCGTCGCCGGCCTTCGCCCCCCTTCGCCTTCGACCACCGTGCGTTTCCCCATTATCACTGTCACCGCCATCGTTAGCACCGCAGCCTGAGTTTAGTGTACCCAAAGTTGAGCTACACTAGCCCCCTTCATCCCCCCTTGTTGGCCCTTCCTTTTTTGTCACCTCCCCCTCTCTTTATTATTTCTCGGTTGGTGCCCCTCGTACCTATCGACTCTAGTACGCCTTGTCGATGAGCGCCCCCTCCCTAGTGGCCCTTCCCCTATTCGCCTTAGTCTCCCAAACCTCCTACGAGTATCGTAATGGATGTTCACTACGCACCCTTTCCATGTCGCCCTCACGATCAAAAGGGTTGAGTTTACACCACACGTTCGGGGGAGGGGTGGATTTTCCTGCCACAAATCCCCGGAGACAACTTTGCACTTAAAATCAATCGCTCTCCCGGGGGACAGCACGAAGAATGATGCCACCCCGGGGCAACATAGGTGGGTAGCACGCTTCCCCGCCGCCGCGTACCTCGCGCTCAAAAACCAACGATGTCGGGCTTCAACAGCATGTACCAACAAGTACATAATGACCGAAGGACGTGCAACCCTCGGGGATGCTTGCGCCTTTCCTCGGGGGTTACAGTAGTCGCGACGAAAAGAAGGGGGGGGTGGTCCCTCTGACACGAGACGAAAGGGTCCAGATACTCTATAGTGCCCCAAGCCAAACGAAAGGGTCCAGATACTCTAGAGTGCCTTAAGCCCCTGTTCGACCTTCGGTGGCTCGGTGGCATGGGCATCTGCAACTGCCGCATCTTGAACTGCAAAACGCTTCTCAACCGACATTTCTTCCGATGAGTATTCATTTGCGTCAGGGATTGATCGAACATCTCTAACGGGCCCTTGGGATCGAAAACTGCCGTTATTGCAGTTGATTGTCGTTAACGTTTTAAACCTGCGGGTCATAGCTTTGTGAGCGGCCTTCACTACTGTAGACCGTCGGCGGAGCTCCCTTGAAACGGTAGCATTCCAGCCAACAGAAGGGCATTACAAGACCCCGCATCTCGCCCCCCCACCACTTTGTTGGGTGGGCAACGGGCACCGACAGTTTCCGTACGATAGGCACACCAGAACGTCTTGGACAATTCACGAGACAGTCTTGGTCATCAGCTGAAACTTCAAATCAATCCCCTCTCTGACTTTGTCAGGTTTGAGGAACGGAATAAATTCCCCCATCTCGTAGCCCCGATCTTGTACCAGACACACAAGTGAGGCAAAATGCTCATGACCGCAATTTCCATGACAATATCCGCACGTCCTAGTTCTCCTCGACAGCATTTCTCTGCACGACGCAAGCACGCAATTAAGGCAGGGGCTCAGCGGAAAACAAAATCGGGATCAGCACGTACCCAACCGGTTGATCAAGCCAAAACAGCAAAGGACAACACATATAAGTCATGTAAATGATGTCGATGGAGTCACCGCACAACTACTACAGCTGTATACGAAGCCTTAGCTCCTACCATGCTATCCGGAAACATAAGCACCGCTTGGGTCTAAAATATTAGTACCCAAACGGTCCTTATATTTCCGAACGGGGTGATATGCCACAAATGAATACCTCGAGCGGAATCTGACACGTGGGCATCAACACAGGGACGTCGAGAGTACCGTTTCACCCGACGCGCGGTTCATGCCGTATCAGAGGCACCGGTTTGCGGTTAGCAGGCAGAAGAGCCGGTGCCTACGAGGGGGGTGCGAGAAAGACGGTTGCAGATTACAGATTACCCATACGACGTACCGTACCATCTACAAGTATGATTCTACGAGTATGTGTAACGTTTAATGTTCCTCTCGTGTACCAGGTACCAGGTAGACGCGACCTCGGAGTTGGGGTAAATGTCAATGGTTTTCCACCATTGTTGGGGGTCTCGGTTGTCCGAGACTGCGTATGTACGTTAGGGCCCCGGCCAGTCGGCTGGGGGGGGGGCTCCCGGGTACTGGCAGTACGATAGGGGACGAGAAGCAGCAGCCGGGGCCACGACTCTCGCACCACGCCAGTGGACCCCCCCCCCCGACGTCGCAGATAATAACGTATCATGACATTCGAAGGAAACACAACAAAGTGAAAGTACTGCTGTGTAGTGATGGTCGAAAAAACAAAAAAAGGCTGAGTTGTGCTGGTGATGATGACTTCGGACGACATGCGAGGTGTCGCAGGGCTTTCGTTGCATACTACAAAGTACCCTGTGTGTCTACGTAAATTAATGTGCCAGACAACGTGTAACGTGTAAAAGGCAGTGCGAAACATGCGAAATAAAGTATCATCATTTGGCGGGAAAACGAAAAACAAACAAAAAACAAAACCGTTTCATTGTCCCCCAGCCCCGTATATACGTCGCCTATTTCCGGTAGTGCAAAACCTGAGTAAGAAAGTCTGAGTTGCCTCTTGCTCTCGGTTGTAGCAGACAGCAGGCGTCTCACTCTCGCTCGCGCCAATTGCTCGTTTCGTCCAACATGGCGAACTTAGCTTTCAAGCGTGCGATAGCCGGTATGGGTGCGGTCAAAAAGGGCGGCATGTCCAGCGTCGCTGTAGGTAGCAGTGGAGATGCTCTTGCAACGACAACACCAACTACAGGCCGTTCTCTGCAGCTAAACGAAGATCTGGAGTTACTCGACCGCATCTCTCTCTCGGAGAAGATATCTGCCTTGCGGATGCACAAGCTGGCAATTGCTCTGAGGCCGATTGCCGGGAGCGGCTCTAGTGGAGGGAGAGCGATGCTTTTGACTGCGAGTCGGTGGGAAATTCGAAAGGCGATACTATCGCTGTGTTGCACACCGCCTACCACGTGCGAGGTAAGGACAAACCTTTGTACATAGAACGGCAGGAGCAGTTGCGATTGATACCAGGCCAGGTACGTAACGCAGAGGCATCATACGGACACCCGCGCGTGTCATACTGCGGTTGCTCTCCCACATAAACTCAAGCTCCAGCAGCTGAACGGGAGAAGGTCTACTCGTATGTGCTCGTACAAATGGCCAGGTATATAATACTGCTGTAGCGCCTTCAGCAGCGCATTAGACTGCTACGCGTATATACTCCTGTGATGCTACGATCGAAACGCGTTTGACGTCTATCTGCTATAGACGAGGTACCATACCCCAGCGCCCAAGATAAGCATTCGGCATTCGGGCTTCACGAGCGGTCAAGTCGGCATGTCCCTCCTATACTAAAAGCTATATATTGCCCACTACATATAAGAGCAATGTGTAGTTAAGTCATGGGGCGCTCTTAAATCGAGGTACCCACTGCTGTACCGGCACGGCGACTACGAGGCTACGGGTACGGGAGGGGACTTTTTGGGGCATCCTCAGGTTTTAGGCCTTGCATCTAGCATTTCCCCGCCGAACCCGTCCCCTCCAGCACACCAGCCAACTCCCACGCACCAGCGTGCAACGACAGCGAAGCCCTGCAGCAGCGTCTCTCGTGATAGATGAACAACCTTACAGTAGGTGTAGATGCACGTCTAATCCCGTCGCTGCAGCTCTCACAGCCCACTATTAATAGACCGGCGCCCAACCCTAACCCCAACCCTATCCCCAACCCTACCGCCGCAACCCGAAAAGGAAGGCCTGACATACGGGGATGGCTCCTAAATGTCCCCGTTGTGGTGATTGAAATATCGTCTACGTACGTACGAGTACGTAGTCGTGATTTTCTCAGCGTCCATACCACGAGTACCCCCCATGCGGCATGCGGCGCGCGTGCCCTTTACGTATGATACGTACCTGGTAGCTCCTGGCACTGCGCTCCCTCCGCACGCATCCCGAACCCCAGCAAACCGAGTAGAATCGTGTGTAGCCGGTGCCGTAATCGTCATTTTGTTCCGACATGGTTTCCCTCCATTCTATAATCAAAGCGAACTCCCAAAGAGGCGTTTTACTACGCTGCGTACTCGTCTATATAGCTCTGTTCTCGTATTATTTCGGGCACCTGGTCGGTGTGTAGAGGTGTGTGTATATAGACAACGCCGTAGTGGTAACATATTTAGAAGTTACTTTACACCTGGTATGTAGCTGTTGCTAGGGACTCGCGCACCAGGATACTCATATTCGTCATGAACTTGTGCGAGTTGGTTGATAACTTGGTCTGGGAGAATCGCATAATGTACTGCTGCACTGGCTGTACCTGGTATAAATGAATCTCGGTCGGCGGTGGTATATAGAACCCGCCTTCAGCCAGCTCGAAAAGGGTACGTACAGCAATTTTTTTTGGCGCTGTGTGAATTAGAAACTCGCATTCGCTCGTAACCATTACGCATGTATAATACAAGCATCCCTCGTACTTATACAACTCCCAAAATACCAAATACGTATGTACCGAAAAGCAGTCCCGAGCACTATGGGCCCGCGAACAAGAGAACCACGCAGTAAGAACCTGACGCTCACTTTGTTCGGAATGCTGTATCAATACGTATCCGCGGCGAGGCGAGCGGCGAGCGCTAGATACGCTAGATACCACCAGGCAAGTACCAGTAGTAGCCTATGCTCGAGGTGTAGGCGTCATCAGTTCCAGCCTTACTTAGAGCACGTACGAGCACGTATATACTGTAGCTATAAACGTACGAGTAAAGAGTACTACTGTAGGCACGAGGTGATTCTTGTTGGCAGGCCCATACTGATCGTGCTGCACTCAAAATGAGCCAGCATCACATTCAAGCTTTTGCCCATATTTCCTTGAAAATCCGACTGGCTGGACCGTGATATGCGTCTAAAACATTCACCATTGTGGTCAGCATTGCATCACGGCGTGGTGCAGTGGTGCAGCAGTATATAGGCAAGTAGGCAGCATTACGAATCGGTCGCCGAGCGAGAATGCGACAACAAAGCTGCGAAATGTACCTCCGTTACATTTTAATCCTACTGTACGTCAACAAGAGCCCGAATCCGAGAGATCCATTGGCCAATGCCGTGCTTCCCCCCTACTATGTGCGATTTCCATCATTCGGCCGCATCCACAAATTGCGAAGTGCATTTTTTCTCATTTTTTTATTTCAAGCTTTCTGCGCTTTTGTACCATTCTAACCCTTGTAGAATTGCCCGCACTTTTTTGCGGGAAAACCTACCTACCTACCTACTCGGAAAGAGCGCGGAACAGTTTTTCTTTGGTAGTGGGAGGGCCAATCAACTCTTCACCTGGTACGGTACACTGCAGCAAAAACAAATTACCCCTCTAACTCCCATATACTTTGTATCCGAGACGTGGGGTATCGTGCTAAACGAGTTTGCGTGTATCAGTACCAGCAGCAGCAGCAACAGCAGCAGCAGCAGCAGCAGCATCAGCATCAGCAGCAGCGGTGCTCTCGACTGCAGAGGGGATATGCTCATGTTGCTGCGCCGTCGCCCCCTCTCGCGTGCTTTGGTCTTGTCTTGTCAGATCGAGGCTACCGATAAAACGGCGTCGATCAAGATATCATTCTCGGTGGGGGCGGCCGCTGAGGATTTGTCGCGGAAGCTTCGCGGCGTGACCGTGAAGATCAAGGGCGTGAAGCTGCACGCTTTCGTGAGGGTGCGTGAAGCGTCGGAGACACAACGCTCTTCTCGCGTCGAATGCGCTATTTTTTAGCGGTAGCTGGCAGCATATATATATATATATATACGAAGTATACCGATATGTCCCAAACAATAAGGACCGGTTGTGTGTTGAAATTCAATACAACTGATCGTTATATTTCGGGAGAGAGTGGTGTTAGACTATTGTAGCGGGCGCTATTAATGGTGAGGTTTCGGAGCGAAAAGGAAGGGGGGGGGTAAAAAAACGACTGCCTGGTAGTTTCTAACATCGGCCTCACGTGCGAGTACGAAGCAAAACAACCGGTGGCGGCTGGGTAGCAACCCGTTCCCGCTGGGTTGGGCCAAAGGCCTGATACACTCGGTACCGGAACTACTCTGAAAGGAGTGGTGCAACACGCGAGCGGCGTGATACTATTCAAGAACACTTGTGCTGCAGATGGCTCACCCTACATAGACTGTCGGTAAGACCACGCTTCTCATGTTTGTGGTCGCAGTACCTGGTTCCCATAAGGGTCAGTGGTCCCACTGCGGGCTATCAAGCAGTACGCTGCGTTGTAGCATGTTAGGCAAGCTCTTCCGCTTGTGCGTCGTGTCTCGGGGCACACAACAGATTGCAGATGCGCGCGCGTCGGCGAAAGGGTTAGTTAGTTACCTGGTAGTTATTATTGTTGCTAGGAAAACGTCCCGGTGTCAGGTCAGTGCACACATACGCGTGAGTGCTCTACTTTTGTTTTTCTTCGTCCCGTCCCACTCCTGACGCTCGTTCTCAAATGGCTCACTTCAACCTTCGATCATCCGTGGTCGTTACCTTCAATCGTCTGTGGTCTTTACCTTCAATCGTCCGTGGTCGTTACCTTCAATCGTCCGTGGTCGTTACCTTCAATCGTCCTTGGTCGTTACCTTCAATCGTCCGTGGTCGTTTCAGGAAGTGTCGGAGTCGTTGGCGCTGAGTGAGGGTGAGGACTGGGCCGACACCCTGCTTGGCCCCCAAGTGCCCCAGAGCGGGCGGGAGGCGGCATTCGACAGGCTTCCCCCCGGCCGACGCCCGGACACCATCGTGCTCCGAGGGATCCCGGTCAACTGGCTGGCAGAAAAGGGGAAAGCGGAAGAAGGCATGCCAGCGCCGGTGAGATAGATGCCTGCTCGCCGGTAGACGTGTGGCTTAAGTGGGAACTCCAGGGGTACACGACGTATTCATACACTCAAATATACGTACTCGTAACATTAGGTTTTTACTGCGCTGTTGGTTGTTGCGTTTTCGTTCGCCCTCTTCGTGGCCTCTTTCTCTCCTGCTCGTGTGTCCCGAGTTGAGGGGCAAGGCATAAGGAGTGTGAAGCAGGCGAGGGTGTGTGTTTCGGCGGACGAGGGCATGGTTATGCGGCAACCTGGCGCCCATAATCATTTTCTCCCTGGTTCATCGCCCAGGTTTTGCGTGTGTAATGTGTGTGTGTGGCCGGCGGACGTGCCTGCTATCAAATCACTCCCGTCGGCCGCCCTGTGTACGACCTCCTTCCCTGGCAATGCTTACTCTCTCTTGCCATGACTGGTGCTGCCCACACGTGCACTGTACGTAGCTCTTTCTAGTAGATCTATGTACTGTTGCCCTTTTTCGTAGAACGATATACTGCAACCTTTTTTCGTAGAACTATGTAAATGTAGCCCTTTCTCGTACAGTAGAAGAATATGCTGTAACCCTTGTGCGTAGCACTCTATTTATAAAACATAAAATCAACAGCTGTGAGATCGAGGGTTTCGTCAAAACTCGTCTTTGCAAGATGTGTGTGATGCTTCCATCGCGCGTAGAACTATACCTGGTATACTGCAACCCCTTTTTCGTACGTAGAACTACAGCATATACTCTGTAACCCTTTTTTGTCGTAGAACTATAAAAGGTACCGCACGCTCATTCCAATTACTCCCCCCCCCCCCCGAGAAAACGTGAATGCAGCCCAACAACAAGAGGTTTCAACGTTTCCTTGTTACGTTTTCCCACCCGTTCGCCCGGTATATATATATATATATATGCATCTGCCATCCGCCGCTCAATCCTGGTCTGGAAAAAACCCAACAACAACAGGACCTCGAACTCATCATGAGCAAGCTCGGGGCCGTGCGGTCCGTAGAGGTGAAGCCGAGCGTCCCCGGCGACCCCACGGTTGATCCCGCCGCCGTTGCCGCTGTCGCCGGTGCCAAGGCCGCCCGCAAGGCTGGCGCCGGCGCGAGCAACCGATCGGTCGAATCCTTCGACGTGCACGCCTTGCTTGAGCACATGCCGCAGCCGAGGGCGCTAGCGAAGGGCAGCGGGAGCTCGGGCGGAGGGAGAGCTGGAGCAGGGGGGGGTGGTCGTAGTGGTAGTGGTGGCGGCGGTGGTCGTCGTCGGGGCGAGGGCGGCATGAGTGAAGGGATGTCAGTGGACCTGCACGTCGACGCGTGGGTGCAATTCACTTCGTTTCGTGGGTTCGAGAGGGCGCTGAAGACGCTTCGGGGAAGGGTGCTGCAGAAAGCCGGGGCGGAGATGCTGTGCGAGTATCAGCTGGGCGTGGACGTTACGGGCTACATGACCGAGGCTCGTCGGCGAGACAGAGTGGCGAGCCGGGCGCGGGAGGCCCAGGAGGTGCGAGTGAGGCCGTGATTTGCAGTGCGTCGTCGTCGTCGTCGTCCTTTTGTTGTTCGCGTTGTTATTGGGGAGAGTTTTGTTTGCGGTAGGTTTGTGCGCCGCCAGTGCAGTGGCTGGACTCTAGAGGTCCAAGCAATTTCCCTGTGAGTAGCTGTAAGGATAAGCACAGAAACGGTGTGACCGCCGCGGGTCCGGTCTGCAAGCGGGCAGTTTCCTTCCTCACGTATATATATATATATATATATTTTCCTTCAGGTATGTACTCTGCAAGCTCGCTGAATGCTGTGACCATCACCCGGTAAGCACTGCTGCCTGTGTTGTTCAGATCTCGTGCATACGTATATAGGATGTTGTGATAATGTGACGTTCCTGCTGAAGAACACCCTTCCTTTCTGGCACATCACGGAGGGCTCGGTACGCAGGCAGCTCGTGGGGTAAAAGCTCAGACTCGGTGGGCTGAGGCACCCTGCTATGCTCGGTGCGTGTGGGCAGAGCTCGTGGGGCTCTTTGTGTGTAGTCCTAGTGGTGGTGTACTTCGCAACGGGCACACTGCGATGCTCGATGGACGAGGACAGGGCTCGTGGGGTTTTGCATTTGTGGTCCTGGTGGTGTACATACGGTACCTCTCATCACTGTTTGGCTCATCTGCTGATCTGCCTTGTTTACGTCGATCGGTGCGCGCCCTTTGGCTTGTTTTTCTGCAGAAAGAACGGCGTGCAAATTCAATCGAGAGTGCAAGGGGGCAGCTCGTGGGCCTGAGGGAAGGCCTGCAGGGGCTCCGGGATGCGGTGAAAGAGGACGGGCGTTCCGCGCTGGAAGACGCGACGAAACCGACGATATCGAAGGTGAGTTTTGAGCGGGCGTTTTTTTGCTTGGGGTGCGTGCGTGCGAGCGTGCGAACGGGGGGCGTGCTCATTTGCAGCTTGCTTTAGTCGTTTGACCATCGACCACGCATCCCTTTCGAGACAAGAGCACCGTTCCTACTCCTAACAGAGGCACCTCCAACATTTGAGCACTGATTACGTTGTTTTTTCTTCTTCATGTTTTACGTTGTTGTTTTTTTTTCCTATGACCTTATCCCCTTCCTGTGTCGCCATTTGTGGCCGCCCTCTCTATCGGGGGGGGGGGGGGGGGGGGGGGGGGTTACATTCTTCAGAACTAAATGTGACCGAGTTTTGGGGGATGAATTACTTGAAAATAGTGTGGGATTGTTTTTGCAGTGGTAAAGCGGGTTAAGTGTCAGGTTATCTTCACGTTCCATTTGACTTGTGATGCAGCTGCGGACTATTTTTCCATTGGATAGTGGTGGTTGGGGTCGGAATGCAGTCTGTATCCCTTACCTCTTATCTCAGTTCGGAGCAGCAACGAGCTGCCAGCGGTCACGCGGTAGGAAGACCATCGCACGGCGGTTCATCAAAAGGCGAAGAAAAGACGACGGTATGTACCACCGTAACAGTACAGAGCTGTACGCATACAGCCATAGCTGTAGGGCTGGCTCTACTTTATTCGCACGGCCATTGCCGTAGAGGTGGCTCTATCTTCGTGCGCCGAGCTTCCCCCTGGGCAGCGTTGGTCCGGTCCTTGCTCCCTGGGCCAAAGGGGGAAAGTGGTTGAGGTTCTGCCTATGCCCATGCGGGAGGGGCTCGGGCGATGCTTTTGAGTTTCAGAATAGTCGGGGATGTGCTCACCAATGGAGACGGTTCGTGCTGGCTTTCCTACGCCGCGTGTGTATTGTAGCCGGATAAAATTGGCTTCATGCACGCAAAGACACGCCTTGAACTCATTTGTTGCACGGCTAATCGGGACGTGCGTGCACGCAATACGGCGGTAGCGGTTGTCGGGTACATGATAACCACTTCGTACGACCTGTGCCGCACGGCACCAGCCTATTTACAACGTATTTGGCTATTTCTGGTCCCATGCCAAACACGCGTCTGTTGACCCCACCCCCACCACATAGCACGAGTCCCCCACCCCCCACCCGACTTTTTTTTTCGTATATCGCCGCCTCTCTCGGCTCCGCCCCTGATTGTGCCGTCACCTCGCTCCGACGCCCGTGTCGATCAATCGGTCGTTGCCCTACCAACCAATCCACCAATCGATCGTTCGTTCATTTGTTCGTTCATTCGTTCGTTCATTCGTTCTATCTTGACTGAGTGAAGGTGGTTGGTCACGTGGAGGAAGCCGAGGGTCTGCTCGATGCGCGCGTTGTTGACGAGCCGGCGGCAACGAAAGGCGTTTCTCGCGCCAGAGGGGAGATCGCGATCGCCCGGCTGTCCATCCGGAAGGCGAGGCAGGCCGTTGACAAGGCCGAGGAAGAAGCCAGGTGAGGTGTGAGGTGTGCTGGTATGCCGCCGCCCCCACAGAGAGAAACGGCGACATGTATTTGTATATAGATAATACAAGGTTCCCCTTCGGGATTGATTGTGGTTGGCTTCAAATCCCGGGGGGTGTCGCAAGCTGAAAATTGGAGAACTCAGCAGGCGTTTGTTCCTCGTCGTACCAGGTATACTCGTAGGTATAGCCCACCAGGCAAGAACGAAGATCACCAAACAGCGCTTAAAAAGCTAAAGAAAAAAACCAGGTAGCCACCGGGCAAGTAACCGCGGGCAAGTAACACCGACCATCCCAAACAATTTGATACTTACTATATATTTCTATATTTCGTACAGTATGTGTTTTGGTGTTGCGAGACCGTGTTGGTGTTGCTGTTGTTGTGGTTGTTGTTGTTGTTGTTGTTGTTGTTGTTGTTGTTTGTTGTTGATGTTGGTGCTGCTGTTGTTGTTGTTGTTGATGTTTGGTGCTGCTGTTGTTGTTGTTGTGGTTTTGTGTGCCAATGAGCGATCGGGCTGCTTCATACATCGTGCGGTTTGGGGTGGCCAACGATTTCGTGTCGGGCACCGCTTTTGACGTGGCTGGGGCCGGGATCTGAGCACCCAAAGCTGCTTGGAAGCTCCCTTTCAAAACATGCACCGGTTATTGCCAGGCCTCGATCGGGCACAGCGCCACGTGTCCTCGCGGAGCCTCGGTGTCCTTCGGCCTCCTCCTCCTCCTCACTTTTTCTACCTACTACGTTACCGTCTTTATGTGTGGTATGCTTGCCTGTGCTCGTTTCACGTGTGTCTGTCTAACTCCGTAGTTGGGTGGTATGTCTGCGTTGCCTGTGCTGCTGCGCCGCTTTTGTTGCCTTTCCTAAAAGGAAAAAACTCGAGCGGGAAAAGGACAAGGAGCTGCGTGGCGTCGCTGCGGAGGCCTTGAAGGAGCTGGAGGACACGTTTTCCGTGGGCCTGGCTCTGGTAGCCGACCACAGGGATCACTCGGGCATAAAACCGCAGGCGGACAGAGGTGAGGGCAGCGGCAATGACGTACCGGGTAAAGCACCTTTCGCTGAAGAAGGTGGCAGTACGCCGTGGTGGGCAGTGTTACTCCCCAAGAATGTGTCGGTAACATCAATTTCTAAGAAAATGGTTCCAACATTTGGAACACACGTTGGAGCCACACCTTCGATGAGATCAACTGGAGAAGAAGTGTACGAGGGAAGATCACTTGCGCCTGTTCTCCCCGTGAAAACTCGATAAAATACGACGAACGAGTGAAGAAAAAGTAAGAGGCTATATATAGCAAGTTACAGATACTAGTCGGTAACCTATTTTTCGATCATAGCACCAGCGCCTACCGTATGAAGACACCCCGTAGTGCGTGCGCGCGATCGAAGTATCACACGCAGCTTGCAAATACCGTATATGACAGTGTATATCACACCCCCTGGGGTGAATTTCAAACCAGTTTTCTCTATAACCAGGGGGCAGACAACGAAAAAGGCGGCTTTCGGAGCATCTCGTCGAGATATTTCCATAAACGGATCGCTCGGGGTTAGCGCTCGACCGGTCGTCGAGAAAATCAGCGTTGAAAATTGTCCGAGGGGGTGTGGTATACAGTGTCACATACGGTATGAGCTTCGAGGAAAAAAACGTTATCACGGCTGATGTGTGTGTGTTTTTTGTTTTTGTGCTCTCAACTCTTCTGCTGTTGTACGTTGGTTGTTTACAATATATTACGATCGGTGAAGGCTCGGCAGTTTTACGACTTCGAATCCATTCCGAGAGCAATACCGCTTTTCCTCCGTTCATTAAAACGATGGCATGTGTTTTTTTTTTTTTTTTTGTGTGTAGGACGCCCCCGTGTTTTTTTTTTTTTTTTTGTTGTGTGTGTAGGACGCCCCCCCCCCCCTGTGCTGTGCTGGGCTGGGCTGTGCTGTGCTGTGCTTGACGGTTGGTGTTGTTGCATTTGTGTTTTATTTATTTTTGTCTGGCGTTGCATCGCTCGCATCCAGCCGCCGAACTCCTGCGCGAGCTTTCGGAGGCGTGTTCGAAGGAGGGGGGTTCGGAAGCTTTGAGGGGAAACGAACTTGTGGTGGAGACTAGGAAAGCCACCAAAACAGCCACGACCAGGTGCGGCACGCAACAACAACAACAACAACAACGACGTACGAGCAGTTATTGTAGCTTGGCGGCGGGTGACGACGCAGCGGCCCCATCTATTGCGCTGCGTTCTTCCGGTTAAAAGGTTAAAAACCTCTTTCAGAAACTGCACCTTTTCGTTTTTTGGGGGCACAAGAGTTCTTGAAAAATGGTGTGGGGTCGTTTTTTTGCAATGGCAGAAGGGTTATACACACCTCGGGCAGATCATATAGATAGATACTGTAGATCATTCCCATTTCATGATCTAGACCTTTCAGGGCAGATGATCTGTATGATCTGTATGATCTGTGTGATCTGTACGATCTGTGTAATCTGTATGATCTGTATGATGTGTATGATCTATATATCATGTTGCCTCGTGAAGGGGGGGGCGTATATTCTGCATGATGTAGGACAGGTTTCCTGGGTAGGGTCTGTACTACAGTAGACAGAGCCTGTACAATATCTCTAAACGGCATGGTATATAGGATCTACGTAGATGATCTATATTATCTATCTGTAGATGATCTACCTGTCTATCCTACGTGTGAACGGTTGGCGACAAGCTTGTACGCCCTTTGCGCTTTGTCCCATCCCGGTAGTTACCGGTGCTTGTTGTCTGGTGTATGTTCGCACGAGTCGGATCAAACCTCACGGATCAGGTCGGGTCGGGTCGGGTAAGGGCGACCCGACCCAAGCCGTGAGAGTTAAAAAACAACCTGGCCCGACCCGACCCGACTCGACCAGGCCCATGATATTTCAAAATATTCCTGGCCCGTGAAGAGTACTGATCATTTGGGACGGAGACAGCACGCGGTTAAAGTAAAAGAGGCGCGTTCGAGAACGATTTTGCCGGTTGCTTTCCACATTATTTCTACCGTACTATGTGTAGACACGATATGTTCTCAAACGTTGACACCTTGCCATCAGAGTCCACTGACCCACGACGATCAGAAGCAATATTTCTTGGAGACGAACCGAACATGGATGATATGATGCAAGCCATCTCCGGGGTATCACAAGGCGATTTCGGAGGCATGGCTTTCTATGCGTGCATGTAGTGGTCGGCGTATTGTACGAAGCTCACTTCGTCTCCAGTTCCCGTTTCCACGAACAACAGTCTACGGCGGTGCAATAGCAGGTCACCGAACCGAACCGAACCCAACCAAACCGAACCAAGCCAAACTTAACCAAACCGGACCTAACCAAACCGAACCCAACCCAACCCAACCCAACCCAACCCAACCCAACCGAAGTTGTTTGCGCTCCGCCGGGTATGCCGCCAAGCGCACACGCTCTCGTCCTCTCTCTCTCAGTAAAATAGTGTACTGAGACATGCATACACGTACAATATCATACGTGAACGATTTCACGCCCTCATTTTCTCCCTCGCCCCCTCGGAACGCTTTGCTGCTTCATTAATTCTCCGCTTCCTCTTCGATTGCTCGCGACCAGGGCGTGCATGCTCCAACGGTACCTCAAAACGTGCGCTCGCTTGGAGGCGTTGCGCGCGTCGTTCGGCGCCTTGCTCCCGGCCGGAGCCGCCGACAAAAGCAGCAGCGGTGGCAACACCACCACCACTACCAACACCACCAACATCGACGACGACAACGACGACAGCAGAAACAGCAACGACAACAACAACAATGGTAACAGCAAGCGCCTTGAGGGGTGTGTGGCATCGAGTGGCGCCAGCGGAGCTGGGGCTGGCGCTGGCGCTGGCGCTATGCTCGCCAATGCGGTCGAAGGCGGCAATGTGAGGCAGAGGGACTGTCTTTTCACCGACCAGCTGGAAGTGGCGGACGGCATTCTGTCCAAAGAACTCGAGGGCCTGAGCGAGGGAGACCTTTTGCTCATCTGGGAAAGGTGAGGATGGGTTTTGTGTGGAGTGGGAAGGCCGTAGAGAGGGGGGAGCGAGGGGGGGGGGGGGTGTACTTATGTCGTGCACGGTCGTAGTCGTATGAACATAGACCCTCGCATCCCTACAATGCCGGGACGGAGCATGTCGGGTTTTCACCGACCAGGCAGACATTGCTATCACCAAGCGCGAAGCGCCGTGAGTTGTTTGGCGAGCTGTATGAAGGGTGAGCTTCATCTTACGAAGAACCGATTGTGAGACGGATTTGCTTTATGGATGGCAGCTTCAATGAGGGGGGGGGGGGCATGAGTAGGTCTGCAGTGGACTGTTATATAGGTGTGTTTCGTTTATCCGACAGTTCTCGCGTTGTGAACGGCTGAAGTATTTTTTAAGCCGCCCGGTAGAAGCGTTGGGCGCGCCACGGCGGCGGGTGGAAGGCGGCGAATGGTGGGCTGCCGCGGCCGTGTCCTAGCCGACAGCAGCAGAGGTTTATGCCTTGTTCCCTACTGGGCGTCGCCGTCACCGCCCTGCTGAGGTTACCCCCCCCCCCAGTGTGATATGGTAAGGCATCCATGAGGCAGTTACATAGTGCTCCCATTGCTGTCTCAGGAAGTGGCCACACCAGACATTAAATTAACCCATTGAAGCTGTCACCCATATGCAAGTCCGCCCCACAGGTGGTTCTTAGTAGGATACAGCTCACCCTTCATGCGACTCGCCCAATACCTCACGGCGCTTCGCGCTTGATGCTAGCAATGTCTGCCTGGTCGGTGAAATCCCGACATGCTCCGTCCCGGCACTGTAGGGATGCGAGGGTCTATGGTCATACGACTACGGCCGTGCACGACATGAGTACACCCCCCCCCCCCCCGAGAGGTGCGCCGTGTTGGTGCTCGTGTGACAAAAACCGTTCACGGTTGATTTTGTGCCATATATGCACCGGCGGTCCCCGTCATGTGCTACAGTAGTTTTGACCTGCGCCTTGGTGGCCAACTTCTCGTACTCGTGGTGGTTTCCTTTCGATACAAAGTGTCTTCTTTGCCCTCTGCGCCACGGGCCGTGCCTTGATCGCCCCCCTCACCGACCGTGAACAGCGCGGAAGAGGCGCTGAGGAGTGCCGACGGGATGCTGGAGACCGCCAAGCTCATGGAAACTGTCAGGTAAAACGAGCTTTTGGGCAAGGGCCCTGGGCCGGGTCGCCGTCTTGGGGCGATCGCGTGCTGTGCTTGTGCGTTTTGAGCAGTTTATACGTCCGCTCCCGAGGAAGCGGTGCTGCCATCCATTTTTCCAACACGCACGCTTTTCGGAGGGGTGTGTGCGGGAGTGGCCTATTTTGTTTCCCGGCGGGGCACCGTGACATTCGCAAATTCCACAGAGTAGTTGTTTGTGCATTGAAAAAAAAAGTTCCAGGCGTATATACGTACCAGGTACCAGTATTTATGGTACACCAGTTAGCATGTATACTTCGTGCGTATGATGACAGCGTCGCGGTAAAAACAAACCGATCGTATGTATATAAAATGTTGCACGGTGGTTCAGTAACTCGACCGCTACGTATGTACGCTGTAACGCATGCTTTGGTGGACTTTTTTTTCAGGGGTCGGCTGGCGGACACCAAGTCGGCGGTGGCGCAAGGAGACCCGCTGCTCAAGTCGTCGGAGGGGATCATGCGCCTTATGGCGGCGAGCGTCATTTCGACAGCTCGGGCGCAGAGGTGCGCTTGCGTGCTGCCGCCCCGCAGGCTACTGTAGCTCGCTCGCTCGCTCGCCAACGCTTAGGGGAACCCTTGCTAGGCTGACTTGATGCATCGGTTTATCGTTATACCCCCTTTAGGGACCCCAGGCACAATACGAATACCAAACAATTGAGAAGTGTGGTCTCACGATGTGTGTAGGGCGGGCGGCCTGCAGCACATGGGGGGGGGGGGGGGGGGCGTACTCATTTGTTCATGGGGGGTGTGGGGGGGGACTACGATTTTACGAGCGGTCGATTTATAAGAGAAACGCCGATGTAAGAGATGCCACACAGTTTGAAACGGGCATGCTAAAAGCTAAGAAGTATATAATACCTGTTCCGGTTCAAGAGAAATGCCGGCTTGAGAGAGATCTACTTGGCCTGAAGCCTGACACGTCTCTTTCTTAAATCGTAAGCTCCCCCCCCCCCCTGGCCACACCAGAAATTAAATATAACTCATTGAAGCTGTCATCCATATGCAAGTCCGCCTACAAGCGGTTCTTAGTAGGATGCAGCTCACCCTTCATGCGACTCGCCCACACCTCACGGCGCTTCGCGCTTGGTGCTAGCAATGTCTGCCTGGTCGTGAAAACCCGACATGCTCCGTCCCGGCATTGTAGGGATGCGAGGGTCTATGGTCATACGACTACGGCCATGCATGAAAATGAAGTACACCCCCACCCCCCTTGCAGATAAATACCCCCCCCCCCCGTCGTACATGTAAACCTTATGAGGTTTATGCTGGGAAGTGTTTTACGTTTCTTGCAGTGCAGCGCCGGTATTTGAACGTATCATCTCCTAACCCAGCAGTGCTGGGGGGTTTGTGCGATGGTAGGTAGTCAGTTGGCCGATGCTGCTGCTATTGACATCTATCTCTTTGTTTTGTTGCTGAAATTTAAGGTGCTGCTGACTTCACTTGATTTTTCTTCGTCGCCTGCTCTTGACGTAACACGCCAACGTGCGCACTTGTTATTTTGCTTCGATTTCTCCTCCTCCTCCTCCTCCATATGCCCCGCAGAGAGGGGGCTGGGGCTTCCACAAGTCGGTCGGCGCCCTCCTCTCTGTCTGCGGCGGCGGTGCGGTGGAGAGCGGCAGCTCTAGCAGCCAATTTGGAGGTGGCTGCCGCGGCGCAGGAGGTGGAGAGGGTGACTGCGGAGCTACGTGACAGGCGCCAGCGCGAGGTGCGAGCCAGCGTTCCAAGAGGACGGGTCTCATGAGGGGCGGGAGGGGGAGGGGGGGGGGGAGGCGTTACTCATTTGTTGCTTGCCTTAGCATTGACCTTGACCACGCATCCCTTTCGAGACGGAGCAGACCGTTCCTACTCCTAATAGAGACACCTCCAAAACATTGGGCGCGGGGTATACGTTGTTTCCATATATTACAAGGGGGGGGCGTTCTCATTTGTTGCTTGCCTTAGTCATTTGACCATTGACCACGCATCCCTTTCGAGACGGAGCACCGGGGGGCGGGGTGGCGAATGGGAGATAGTCCGAGGAGGTGGCAGCAGCTTGCGCGACTGCTGTTGCCGCGGCAGTAACGAAACAAATTGACACACTGTACCATGGTTTACGTTGTGTACGTAAGGAAGTCGTGGTGAGCTTAACCTTTCATTTCACCCGTCCGCCGGAGGATTGAAGAAAAACGTGGGGAAAAAAACGAAATAAAAAGAAGAAGAGTGGTGCATGCCGCCGTGTAACGTGTGACGTTGTATAGACACGATGTACGGTAAAGAGAGGGGGCCTTATCCTTGTCAACCAGCTGTTTGCACCGTTGTTCTCGAAGGCACAACGTATCTCCGTTCTCCGCCTCCTCCTCCGCCGCCGGTGGTTGTTTCTGTTGCTGTTTAGCGTTTTTTTTTTTTTTTTTTTTTGTATGTTTTCCATCCCGTTTATTGTTTTCGCCCTTATTCGCTTTCTCCCCTCCCCCTAGTCGTAACTCAGATCTGGGGTCACGTAGCAGGCTCTTTACCCCTCTCCCCACTGCGGTACGTGCCTTGCATTTTTATCGCGAGAAGACTTCAGCAGCCCTTGCTTCCCTCGTCGACTCCCGTCGAATTGTTTTTGCTGCTGTTCGGCTGTGCCATATCAGGAGGAGGAACTTGCCTTGAGGAAAGAGGAAGAGGACAGGCGCCTGCGAGAGGAGGAAGCTTGGAAAGCCGATCTACTAGCCAGGTCAGCTAGAGCGTAGTGCTCAGAGCGGTGTGGTTTGTACGGGTGTGCTGTGCGTTGAAGGATGCATGGTAGATGCTGCTGGCTTGCCGGTAGTACACTACCTGGTATCATCCCCCCCCCCCGCTCTTGGTGTAAGCGATTGGTCACAATAACTGAAAAGTGTGTTCGTTTGACCTGCGATTAAATCGACCGACCTGCAGGGCTGCTGAGCAAGAAAGGCTGGAGAGAAAGCAGGCGAAGGCTAGAATAGTCGCCATGGAGCTTCGCAGGGTGGAGATGACCCTGCAAGTAAAGAACAAGGTGCGGCAACCCCCGTGTGTACGTTCTGTCGCCTTTCGCCGCCCGATTCTGCTGCTGCTGCGACTTTCGTCCGACACGATCGCAATTAACGCGTAATGTTATTAGCTACGGGTACCGGTATGGACTATTTTAGGAACCCAAGAAAACGGCCACAACAATGAGACGTACAGCCTTATCAATCGTTGTGTTTTACTTTTGGGCGCGCAGCAGCGTGGGTGGTAGAAGGATGCTTCGCGCTTGTCGTTGTGTTGGTTAATTATTAATGACCATCCGCTGACCCCAGCGGCCCGCGTTGCTTTGTGTGGTCGATGCCGCTTGTATGCCATATGTATACCAGGCACGTCTTTTCATTTCGTCAAAGTTCCTCTCTCAAGTGTCTGCGACTGAAGGATTAAAGTGACTAATGCCTGGTGCTTTGTATGTATATACCTGGTACATACATACGAAGTAACGCTCAGCTTGCAAAACTGTAGTTTTGACGAAATCCTCGGTCTCACAGGTCTCATGTTGGCATGTTGGTTATCATTTTTTATAGCAGTATGGTAGTATGCGTACCTACCTAACCTACAGATGGTTGTATTCGGCGCTTGCCGTTGCTTGTGGTGCTCAATACAGGAACCCGTTGTTGGCCAGGCGTTGTCTTGCAACCCTTTTAGACCTGCACTGCCTAGAAAGAAATATTTCACTCTAATTCCAAGTGTTTTGTCCTCACATCGGGACTGCAGTCCTAAATGGGTTAAGTAGCCTCAGCTGCCAGTTTTGCCCCCACGTCCCAAAATGTGCATGAGCTCCTTTGCCTCTTTCTTGTCTGGCGGCACTCCCTGTACGTACCGTTCGTGCTGCCTTGCCGGCGTTGTTTGCCCGTGTCATAAATGCTATCTTGCCGGCGTTGTTTCCTGCTTTGCCCGGCACGCAGGCGGCGCGACATCGGCTCCAAGAGTGGTTCAGAGCACGTCGAACTGGCGGGAATAAGTCGGCGAGGGAGGAGGGCGACCCAGAAGCCATCGGAGACAGGTGGGAAAGTTGCCTCTGTCGCGCTTTATTTGCCTCTCTCAGCCGTTGAATCTGGGTGTGCGTGTGCATGCGGGTGTGCGGGTGTGTACGTGTGTGTACGTGCGTGTTTCTTGTGTTCGCCGCCGCTGCTGCTTCTTTTGTTTTTTTTCGTGGTGGGTGCGGCACGAGGTGCATACATACATACGATCATCCAAGGGTGCACATGCATAGTACGTAGCATACACCACCGTCAAGAGCGTGCCTAGCGGGTCTCTTCCTTCCTTGCGTGACCTTTTTCGACGCGTGGTATATACGACGTGTATAGGGGTTGCAAGCACTGTTTTGGTCGACACCCAGGGGGTTAGGAGTAGGTAGGGAGCGCTGAAAAACGATCGCACGCACGCACCCCGGTGCGAACGCAACGCTCTTTACGGTAATAGCAGCACGCCTACGGGCACGAGCCTTAACTAGGCGCCAGTGCCAGAAAACAGCCCTTTCGCCATTATTTGGACGGAAATCACCCCTTCAAAAGCCATTGCAGCACCTTGCGACTCCCCCTCCCGTCACCTCCCATCCCGCCCTATGGTCGTACGACTACGGCCATGCACAACATGAAGTACCCCCCCCCCTCTCTTGGCTTGGTGCTAGCAATGCTACCTGGTCGGTGAAAACCCGACATGCTCCGTCGCGGCATTGTAGGGGTGCGAGGGTCTATGGTCATACGTCTACAGTCATGCATGAATATGAAGTACACCCCCTCCCCCCTCTCTCGTTTTCTCTCGCGTTTCCCCCTTTTTTTCGGCCGCGTTTCCCCCCCCCCCCACTCGACCTAAACTTTGTTGGGACAGGTGGACCTTAGAAGAAGGCCTCGAGGTCAACGACGGTCCCGCTTTGCCCCCCCCTACCGCTGCCGCCGCTGCGGCTGCCCTCGCCGAAGCTCCACCGACGCCGCCTGCCCCAGACGGCAAAGGCGAGGAAGTGGCACCAGGAGCTTGCGCACCAGCGGGCCGCTGGAGCCTTACCGACGGGGCCTCGGACCTCGCCGAGCGCGGCATTGAGGCCGTAGGAGCCGGGAGTTATTTACCGTCGGCTGTGCCGACGCCGGACGGGGGAGGGCGCCGGGGACGCAAGCGGGGCCGACAGGCGCGGACTGTCGAAGAGGAAGCGGAGGTAGGCGTCTGCTCTGGGACACCCTCATTCTCTGTTTTACGTGCCCCCCTATTTTCGTGACTTTGTGGTATACCGTATAGAAGCTGTGATTTTCGTTGATTTTGTGGAGGCCACAGGGACTCCTGTTCAGGACGTGTGTGGTAGGAAGGGGCTGTGCTTTCGATTATTTGTGGAGGCCGAAGGCTCGCGTGACACCGCCGTGGCGTGGATGCTTTCGCGTGGGTGTGGCTGCCGTCTTCTATGAATAATTTGCTTGGTGGCAAGGGCCTTGCCGTCTCGTCCGCTCTCTCACTTGAGAAGACTTTGCGGATTCTCTCACGGTTCTATTGCGATCCTCTCACGGTTCTTTTGCGATTCTCTTGCGATTCTCTTGTGAATCTCTTGCGATTATCTTGCGATTCTTTCACGATTCTCTCACGGCTCTCCTGCGATTCTCTTGTTCCTCGCAACAGTGGCTGGAGCTGGTGTCGAAGCGTGTGCGCAGCGCGGTCGTCGGAGAGATACCCGCCGGGAGCTGGGCGGACCAAGTGGGAGACGAGGAAGAGGACGCCGCAGGCGCCGTCTCCATGGATGCTCCCAACGGTGATGGAGATGGGAACGGCGATAAAATGAATAATCGGCCACGAGGGGACGGCGCAAATTCTCCGCCGGGGTTAGGGTTGTCATTGGTGGTCGATTCAAAGAGCAGAGGCACCACCGCGCCGGCAGTCGAGACAGGGGCGGGCAGGGGCAATATCGACCCTTCCAGCTTGGATGGCGCTGTCACAGCGGGCGCAACGAGGAGTAAGGTCGGCGGCAGAAGCGGCGACGGCGTCGGTTCTGAGGCGGCCGCCTCGAGGGCAGCCGACGGCGGGAAAGTGGAGGCAGCGCTCCGACAGCGGTTGCTGGCCGCCATGGGAAAGTCGAAACCACGCAGCCATTAGGCTGGGCATAGGCCAGCAGTACCTTGTGGCGCGCCGCCGCCGAAATGACCGCTGACTAAGCAACTGCACAACGTCAAAACGGAGTGTTGTGGTTATTGTTTATGGTAACGCCTCGGTTGTCTGGGGGGGTGCAGGCGGCGGCGCTTCTTGCAACCATTAGTTTTCTCCTATTGTATGCAGCGATTGCCGCGCGCGTTAAGGGCCGCGGAGGCTATACGTATGGTATAGTTATCCAAAGCCTCCGAATGTGTAACCCACCTGTGGCGCATGCATGAATCAGGATCGTTTTTTTTTATTCCTAACATAATAGCATCTGGGTATTCCGAGCCTATTCTACCTGTTGTCTATTGTGAACTTTTACATGGCATGGTCGAGAAGGAATTGCCCTGTGTCCGTAGTGGATGGGGGGCGAGGGCGGGTATACATGCTCGGATAGGCTCACATGTTGGGCGCGCAGGCGCAAGCTTCGTCGCGTACATGAAAAGGCGTTATTGCAATAGACGGACTATTTTTTTGTTTTAAGCGGAGAGGACCATCGCTCCGCTATGATGGCTTCGGCATTTTGATTCAGTTGGCGTATCATAGAGAGAGGTTCGACGCACGCGGTGATGCAACAAAGCGTCAGTTTGATTCAGTTGGCTTATCATAGAGGTTTGACGCACGCGGTGATGCAACAGAGCGATAGTGGCAACAGGCGCCGAGCGCGATTGATCTCGAGTGAGCTAGTATTGTGCGTTTCGAGCAGCTACTCGTACGTATGTAGAAGTGTCTCGGGGGGTTTTGGCTGGCGTTCTCGTAGTCGCCGTGCAGTACCCTGCAGTACGAGCATCACTATCGCTGAACAACCACCGCGTGAGATGCTTCGATGCTCCCTCCTGCGGTGGGCACGCGCAGATCAAAAACGACTGTGACAACGTTAAAAAAAATAAACGAACCAGCAAGACGCTCGGCTGAGAGCATTGGAACTATTAATAGCCCGACTTAACCTGATGCGAAATTTACCTCCTAATCTACGAGTTCCAGGCAGTTTGTCCCCGAAACGTGGATGGAGGTGTAAGATATTTTATACCCCCTCTTACACGAAACACACGAATCTAGCCCCGTCTATTTTCGCGATCGTATCAAGCAACAGTTGGCCGATCGCAAGAGGGGGGGAAGGGGAGTGGGGGGGGGGGGACCCCACTCCTTGGTCTCCAGGGCAACACAAAAAACGCCGCGACTAAACCGTTTTGTGTGTGTGTGTGTTTTTTTTTATCCTCCGGAGGATGGGAAAAAAACATCGCTTAAAACTCTCGACATTTCCATACGTACAATACTGACTGTATGTACTCGTAACATACGACCAGGTATAGAATATGTGTCGTGCATCGATTGAACTCTGTTGCATGTACGTCGTAGCACACAACGATTGTTGTACTGCTTGCTGTACTAGCTAGCCATGCCAGCCTAGGCCAGCGACGACAGCGCCGTGCGCGAAATGCATCGAATTGAATCGCTAAACCCCATGCGCGGAAAAAAAAAAAGGCTCGTACGTACGCGGTGGAGAAGGGACGACACCTGTTACCACGGCTTGTTGTCCAGAAAGACGCTGGACGTAAAAACTTCCCCGAATAGACGACCAAAAATGATTAAAAATAGACGGCGTTCGCGGAACCGCGGCACCGAAAACCAATCCTATCGTCTACCCACCCACAAGGCCCCCATTCACTCCTGAAAGTAAAGGTGAGACATGGCAGAGTTCACGGCGTAATTTAGTGTTGGTAGAGAGTGGCATGCTACTCCAAGTCTGGGTCGGCGTCTACAATGGACGGGAAGTCGAACTCGTCGTCGTCCTCTTCCTCGTCTTCGTCGTGCTCGGCCCCAGCCCCGTACCCGCCGCTTCCTCCGGCCGACACAGCAGCACCCGTCTCCGGCTCCTGCTTCGCTGGGGCAACACCGTCCGCGAGACCAGCCGCCGCGACCATCTTTCGAGGTGGCGCGCCTGCTGCCACCTCTTCCTCCTCTTCCTCTCCTCCCTCGACAGCATTATCACTGCCGGGGGCAACCGCGCCGCTGCTGTCGCGCTGTCGCCGCCCTCCTTGAGATGCTTCTCCTTCCACCCCTTCTGTCGCCCCGCCCCCCTCACTGCCGTTGCGGGGGCGTTTGCGCCTCGTAGCCTGCTTGTCGACCGCCGTCGCAGCGACGGCAGCAGCAGCAGCAGCGGCGCCCTCAATCGCCGTACCGACTGCCGATGCCGATGTCGTGTTGCCCCCATTGCCCTTGTGGCTTTTCTGTAAAGAGGAGGCGGCGCGTGTTCCCGCGCCACCACCACCACCGCCGCCGCCGCCGTCGCCGCTCGCTGCCCGTTCACTATCCTTGCCTTTGCCCCTGCTCTTGCCTTGTGAATCCACCTCGTGACTAGTAGTTTTACCGCCGACAGTCCCACCGGAAACAGCAGGGGGGGCGCCATGGTGCCCACCGCCGCGTTGACGCGGCGTAGGAGGGTCGTTCGCCGTCGGCTTTGAAGACGGTGCTACTCCCACGGCCGTTTTGACGGCCACATCCGTCTGTGTGTTGGACTCGTCATCGTCGCTCTCGACACTCATGCCACCGTCTCTGTCGTCTCCCCCCGCGTTGCTGCTGAATGTGCCACCCCAGCCTAAGGGTAGACCTGCCCGGGTGCGCAAGCAGAAAGGGAAAATCAAGAGAAAAAATAAAATACGCAGGTTGATAAGCGAGAATATCATACATGTTTTTTGCTGTTGCGTGACGTAGAAAAGCGGCAGAACGCTTTTGCTGCATACCAGGTAGTGCAGTGCCAGACGACAGCAAACAAGGCGGTGCTCTGGTTGGGACGGAGCGTAGCGACCACACGACAAAGCAACATTTTTCCAGACAAACCCTCGTCACAGAAAAAGCGCATTGGTACATAACATGATCAAAAGCGACAGTGCACCGTAGGTGACTCCCCTTTGGCTCGCGCACCGGGCTCCTAAGCCATGTCATGCCACGGTGGCGAGGGTGTACTCATGTCATGCATGGCCGTAGTCATACGAAGCATGACCGTAGACCCTCACATCTCTACAGTGCCGGGACGGAGCACGTCGGGTTTTCACCGACCAGGGAGACATCGCTGGCACCACGCGCGAAGCGCCGTTCGGTGCCTGGCGATGAGTCGCTTGAAGGGTGGGTCGCATAAGGACCATTCCAAACGAACAACAAAAAAAAACACGATTCGTGACGTTTTTGGCATGACAAAAGCATCACGATTCGTGACATTTCGTTCCAAACGAAATATGGCTGATTTGTCACGTTTTACGTCACGTTTCGTAATATTTTCAAATTGTAAAAGATCCTTACGCACAGATTTCAAATCCAACGGTATTTACGGGTGGGGCCAACTCTCGCGAGTGGGTCACGGCCAGGCCGGGCCGACTACGCTCGGCCGGCATGTGATATATAAAAATCACGGGGCTGAAGCCAGACCCGGCCTGCGAGCTTCCAAACCCACACGCCGTCGGCCAGGCCCGGTCAGCGAAATTCCAATCTCACGGGTCGTCTTCCCGGCCTGGCCCCCGTGATTTTCGCTTTTTCTCCGCGCTGTGTCTCCTCCCCGTCGAGGTTTCGAGGCCGCAACGTCCTCGTGAGCCCACACCTAGCGGTGTGTCTTTGGGCAGCCGCTCGCTGTCCGCGAGGTTCCAATCTCACTGGTCGTCTTCCCGGCCTGGCCCGTGAGATTCTCAGACTATTTTCGCTTTTTCTTCGCGCTGTGTCTCCTCCTTCTCGAGCTTTCGAGGCCGCAACGTCCTCGTTAGCCCGCGCCCGGTCGTGTGTCTTTGGGCAGCCGTCCACTGTCCACTATCGGCGTACGAAGCAGAGTCTGCCATGCCCCCATACCGGCCTTCGGATAAGGTTGGTGCCGCGTGGGTTACGTAGTGCCTTGATCAGGCGTATTTCGAGCCACGACAAAAATGTCAAGAATTGTGCCTTAGTTTTTGTTTTTACGAAGGGAAACGCTAAAATATTTAGAAAAAACTGGCGTAAGTCATGATTCGTGAGTTTTGTCGTCGTGAATCGTGACATGAAAAGTCACGATTCATGACAAAAAGAAAACAAAAACAAAAAACACGAATATTTTTTTTTGTACGTTAGGAATGGCCCTTAACCTCTTAAGAACTGGTCAAACGTATTTGGGGACAAACTACTTGGGAATAGTGTGGGATAAATGTTTCAGTTTTGAATGGGCCAAGAACCGCTGAGGCGGGCCGGGCTACTTTTTGGCCCCAACAAATCTGACTGGCTGGCGGGGCTCCTCAAGCAAGGAATTACCTACCCAATATTATACACCTTTTACACATACATTGGACAGACCATCTACAGATAGATCATCGATTCCCACTGCATGATCTAGATATTTTAGGGTAGATAGAGTCATGATCTGTATGATCTAGCTCATGTTGCCGGTCGGGCGGGAGTCGGATACTCTGCATAATCTACGGTAGGACATAAATCCTTGGTTGGATCTGTACTATCCGGATCCTGTGTACTTTACAGGTCCTGCACAAAATCCCCTTAACGGCAGGTTAGGATTTGGATGACCTGTCTGTAGACGATCTATCTGTCCGATGACGTGTGCCTTGCTCACAAGAGAGCCTTCATGACAACAATTCTACATGCCACGCGAATCATTCCACAATACGCTAAAAATACATACCAGCAGTACATCACGCATATGACACACAGCAGAATAAAACATTATGCAGCGAGTTCGTTGCTTGCAAAAAACACCAGATTATGTAGACCAACACGTGCAACAACAAGAACTACACACCCCGCATATTATACGAGTACGCAGCACGCGTGATCGAAGCATCACACGCAGCTTGCAAGAGCTGAGCTTCGAGAAAAGCTTTCGACCTGCCAGCTGACGAGTCTCTTGATTTTTTTTTATGGTTGCAAACATATTTTGTGTAGGTTCTAAAACCCTTATAGCAGTGCACTCTAATTCCAAGATACATCTAATTTTGACTCTAATTCCAAGAAATATATAATACTAGGGAATAAGAGGCCCCTCCGCCCCCCACGGCGGTAGGGCCACAAGTGTGAGCGGCTCGTATTAAAAATATTGACTCAATAGGAAGGACGCTACTTTTATTTCCGTTGTTTTATTATTTCGGGTGCTTAAGAGGTATGAACGTTGAAGCTCATGCTATACATTGTCGGATGTCAAGAATACCTGGGATTATTTGGGCAAACATATCGAAGGATTGCTTGTTTCTGTCTCAAGGCAGGATAACCATCATAAAGTAGCAGCTGCATACAAGGAAATTATATGGAGAGGGGGTTGTCGCTCGATGCTTCCTCGGAAGTCAACGGGGAGGAGGTTAAAGGTGTAGGGCTAATTGAACACGGAGGTGGGCACCTGGTTGTCGTAGTATTCGGCGGTTGCAAATCACCGTTTTAGGTGTGGACTTATTGGGGCCTGGGTGAATCATGTTGGCACACAGCAGCAGTATTTTTTCAGGGTTTACGGTTAACCGTCCGTGCACGGTGCGTTTTTTTTCGAAAATCCTACGGTCCGGTTCGGTGTGGTTTTTAGAAAGCAAAAATATTGGGGTGCGGTTCGGTGCGGTTATCTGATATTGGGAATCCCACGGTGCGGTTCGGTTTTTTCATGCATCCTACGGTGCGGTTCGGTGCGGTTTTCAGAAATCAGGAATCCTACGGTGCGGTTCGGTGCGATATTCAGAAATCGGGAATCTTACAGTGCGGTTCGGTGCTGTTTTCAGATTTTGAAAATCTTACGGTGCGGTTCGTTTTTTTCATGCATCCTACGGTGCGGTTCGGTGCGGTTTTCAGAATTCGGTAATGCTACGGTGCGGTTCGGTGCGGTTTTCAGATGTCGTGAACGCTACGGTGCGGTTGGTTTATATATAGTTTCCTGCGGTGCGGTTCGGTGCGGTTTTCCGAAATCGCAAAACCTACGGTGCGGTGCGGTGCGGTTTTCAAGAGGGCAAAAAGGAAAACCGCACCGTAAAGAGCCCTGTAATTTTCACTATTAATAATAAGGCTACGTACACATTGTCGGGTGATAAAAATGAAATACTAATAATATGCCATGTACAATATACCTACCAGTATAAGTCAAATAATGGATGGAAATACGAACAGTTGAGACATACCCATAGATCCCCTTGTCCCCCATTTTGCGCATATGCTTGCATGGTTTTGATGAGTCGCTTAGTGTTCTGTACGCGAATCATCATATAATGCCGAAACCCCGTGATCGCGCGCATGCAAGAGAAAAAGAAGAAAAAAGTAAAATGATAACAGAGTGGAACATAGGGGGAAACATATTATTACAATGATACGTAGCATGAACACAACCAAAGATAAAAGAGCTGCCAAACAGTTAGACTTTGCGCATAGGTTTCTTTTGTTTCCGTGGTTTTCTGCTTTCGGGAATGTTATGAGTGGTCAATGCTGAAGCTCATGTTGCACATTGTCGGATGGCAAAGATGATGGTATAATGATAAGATATAATACGCTGAAGAAGACAGGAGAAGACAAGACTGTCAATCTGATAACTCCGGAATTAAAGAAGAGTAAACAACGTCGACAGCTCTAGCACAAAGCGTGTAGGGTCAAACCTATTCTCGGTTGTCAATATTATAATGTCGGTGGATTTCCGAACTCTAGATATAGGCCAACAATACGAGTATGAGCATCCGTGCATGAACACATCCCTGCGTAAACATAAACGATCTTGCTCAACGACTGGCCTTGGCTAGGGTGAACAGTCACCGTCGCCAGTGTACGAGAGAGTGCTGTGCTGTCTTACGTACTCATGTGTATATATACTCGTATACCTGCACATGCATACGACGTGCCCGGTAACACACATTGTCTTGCTCTTGGAGCCGGGTCGTGGATACCAAACAACAACACATATAATACGTCAAGTATACTCGTACGTATATACGACGCGGATACGTAGTCGATACCAGGTTCGTACATACCAGACAACACACATATAATACCTACGTCAACTCGACACTGCCTGCTGTGATACATCATCAGTACGTATACGAGTACCATCACCAGTGTGGCACGGGAGAGTGCTCTGTCTTATGTATATGAACTCGTATACTTGTACCTGCACATACATAGGAAGTGCCCGGTAACATCTTGTCGGAGATCACCGTAAGGATCTCCCATGCAAGTATCACCAAGTCACCTTGTTCATAAGATCTCTGGTAAGTAGGCCCATGCAACATGACCAAGGTTCGCGAACTCGGGACGGCTTTGAACACGACCAGAGGCAGGAGGAGGGGGTGTTATCTAGGGGCCTTCAGAGACCTCGTCCGTTTCTAAAGCAGTGGTGCTTTCGTCGTGCACGGTGACCAGAAGGCGACGTACGTATCATACGATACGAGTACGACCAGAGCGAGGACGAACGATATAATCTCAGCAAAGGTTAAAAGTAGCAACCGCACTGCTGCATGCAATACTCGTACGTAAAGCAGCCGCGAATCGCTGTGGCCACGACGACAAGCACGGCGCACGTACGAGTTGTACAACAGTATGCCAGCCTGCAACGTAAGAAGACGGTGCCGGGCATGCCGGCGTAGGGAGAAGCGTGCGTTTTGAACGTGTGGGAGAAAAAACTTTTTTTTTTGCATTTGCATTTGCTCCACTCTAAGTTGCTATGATAAAGTGGGCATCAAAGATCACTTGATTAAAGTATTGTTTTTTGGGCATCAGACGAACTATATATAATAGATAGATTGACTCTAATTCCAAGTGCTTTGGTCCGCACAATGGGACCGCAATCCTAAAAGCGGGTGAAACTTGAGGAGGCACTTTTCAGTCAAAAATGTTGGGCCCCCCAAAAACACCCACTCTACCGCACTGTATCATACGTAGAGGCATCTACCGCATTGAAGAGGCATGCCTCAATACACCCGCGTGGCCACACCTCACAACGCTAAAAATAACGCACCTTGACCGCCAACAGAAGAGCTGGCGCCCCAAGCGCGGGCCTGGCTTGTCACCGCGTGCGGGAGGTGCAACGGCGCGGCCCTGGGGTACAAGATGGCGCCGCACGCCTCCTGCGCCTGCCGGCTCGCCGCCGCCAGGTGCTTGTCGGGGTGTGACCTCAACGATCGGAATGCCGTCACGGCGATGGAAAGGCTGCTACTCCGGGTGCCGTCCGCCTGCTCAGGCGGTGCATCCGGGGGGGGGGGGGGGGGGTACTTCATTTTCATGCATGGCCGTACTCGTATGACCATAGACCCTCGCATCCCCACAATGCCGGGACGGAGCATGTCGGGTTTTCACCGACCAGGCAGACATTTGCTAGCACCAAGCGCGAAGCGCCGTGAGGTGTTAGGCGAGTCGGGGCGTACTCATTAGTTGCTTGCCCTAGTCATTTGACCATTGACCACGCATCCCTTTCGAGATGGAGCACCGTTCCTACTCCTACTAGAGACACCTCCAACATTTGGGCGCTCAATACGTTGTTTCCATATATTACAAATATTTTTTTGGGGGGGGGGCAACAACCAAAGGAACAGACCAATCGATCAGATAAGAGCGGGGGTATTACATGGGGTAAAGCATACCTGGTACATGCTCAGTGTGACAGTTTAACCGAGGTGCGAGCTGCTTGGTGGGCACCGGGCTTTCTCTGTTTGTTACGTACGGGAAACTATTCGTGCTGAATGGGAGGGACGTCGCTCTCAACGTGATGCAGTTCGCCGCCGCCCGGGGGTCTTCTCCAACTCCGATGACAGGAAACGAACGAGGGTAAAGAAGCAAGCACTCGCAGCTTAAGCTTGAACCACCAAAACGTACGGCTTGAGCTTGAACCACGGAACGCCCACCTCAAGCTTGACCCGCGGAAGATGACTGGCATCTTCGCCACGACCATCGTCAATGCGTACTGTATAAAAAAATAAATCATTATTGCCCTCGGGTATGTAAAAGGTAGAACATATCAGCAAACAACAAAAGCAGTAACAACAACAACAACAACGTGCTCACCAGGGGGGTCAGCAAGCACGCGTGCGCCAGCCCCAGAAATTCCCGCGCAACCCGCGGATCATCCAACCGCGCACTGCCGCCGAACCCTCCCGCCCCGCCACCGCCGACCCCGCCGCCCTTTGCACCGGCAGAATGCGCAAGAATTTCGAGCCCCTGGTGCAGCACGTCCTCGATGGCCAACCGCCCTCCCAGCGGAAGGTGTCCCTTGCAGCAAAGCACCACCTGGGCCAAGCACCACAGGCTGGCGCACACAGCCTCCCGCTCCGCCACCACCGCCGCCCCCGTCCACATGCCACCACCGCCGCCAACCGCACCTCTTCCCCTTCCTCCTCCTCCTCCAGCCCTTGAGCCGCCGCCGCTGCCGCCTCGAACAGCGCCGTCGCCCGATGCCGCCGTAGCCGCGGCGGCGGCGTCCGCAGCGGACAGCGCGCGGGTCATCTCCTTCTCCCGCGACCTCCTCAGCTTCTTCTGCGAGCTCTTGCGAGCCGACATGGCCGGCTCTATCCGCATACCCCCCCACTTCCCGCCGCCCCCGCCCCCGGCGCCGCTACCCGCTCCTCCTCCTCCTCCTTCTCCTCCACCACCTCGCGCAGGTGTGTTTTCGCTACCTTGGGACGCCGCGGCAGACGATGGGTCCGACGAGATGATGGCGGCGCGAACCTCCTCCAGGAGGGCTGGAAGCGCGGGCGTGGCGAGGTAAGGGGCGGCGCCCGCGCCGAGCTGGAGCATGGCCCTCGCGACCGAGCGGTAACCGGCGGCGCGGAGCCCGCCTGCGGCGGAGGGTCTTGCCACGCCCTGGTTGGAAGACAGCAGCGTCGTCGCCGCCCAAAAACAAAAGCAAAATGCGAAACAAAACACAATGATGAGTACTGTACTTGAAAGAAAAAAAAGGGGGGACAGGGGTGAGTGAGGGGACGGGTGCGAGAGACGGGATCTCGAGCATACCCCTTGTGTCCGGGAAAAAAAAAAGGAACCGTCTGGGTATCATGCTACTCTCAACATGAATAAGAACCGTCTGGGTTCTCACTTTTACGGACAGAGTGGTATTATTGTCCTATTGTCCTACCGTACTGCAGCGTTCACCGAGAACGAACCGGCGTCAGCTGATAGAACCCCTTCACATAATCGTAAAGGTGAAAGGTATCCGTCGTCAAAAGCAAAAGTTTGCAAAACAAAAACAAAAACGACCACGACGACGACGAAAAATCGACGGACTGTTCGTTATAATAGTTGGGAATGGATGCTGAATGAACGCTAGAAGAGGTAACAATAAACGCAGACAAGTCCTGTACCTGGGGACGGGGGGGGGGGTGGGAAGGACACCCTGTGACCACGGCTTCTCTGGGGGGAAACCCTCGCACGGGTTGAGCTGGAAAGTAAAAGCGATACGTATATATCGTAGCTATTTCGGGGAACATACAGTAGTAACCAGAACCAAACGAAATAGCAACTAGCTTGTGTAACCTTAAGGTATAGGGGGGATGCCCCGTTTTTTTTGCGGGTCCATCGCGGTTTCTGCTTACTATGGCCCCCCGTCGGATTAATAGTAAAAACAGTACCAATCGTAATAATAATAACAATAAAAAATAACCAGAAACCAAGGGGTCCAACACGCGGGGGGGGGGTCATCAGCTCTCACCTGGACCAGAGCTCGGCAAAAACGCCTTCCGTTGCGGAGAACGGTAGGCGCCGCGGTCGTCGCCAGCGCGTGGAGCAGCCGGGACGCCGCGAGGTCGAGGGCCGGGCGAACTACCTGGAGAGAACCGTGGGACAGCGCCCCTTGCACCACGGGGATGAAGGCCTGTCCGAGGTCCGGGGAATATATAGCGCAGAGCGAGCGCGCGGGCAATGGGGGGGGGGTGCTCGTCGATCGATGCGGCACGGCGAGGCGTCTGACTTCGGACTGTCTGTTGCAAGGGAAATGGCATTGCCGCGGTTCGAATATGTGCGCAAAGGACCCCCCCCCCCCCCCCCCCCCCCCCCCCCCCCCCGCCCCCCCCACCCAGCCCCCCCCCCCCCCCCCCCCCCCCCCACCCACTCACCCCCCCCCCCCTTGGACACTTTCTTAACAAAACACTACGTGTGTAGATATTGTTGTTGTAGTGATCGGAAATTGTGTCTGCGAACGTCAGCGTGCGCGAAGGGAAGCAAAAACGTCCACCTTGCGGAGGTGAGCGCGTCAATGATGACCGAAAACAAAAACGACTGGACTGGAACACAAGGCCAGCCACTACTGGAGCGTATGACAAGTACGTAGTCACGCGAGGGTTTTTGACGCTTTGCCAAACTATACGTTCGCTTTTCTTGTACGCCTCTCTGGCGTTTCAACGACACCGCCGCCGCCACCGCCACCGCCAACCCCACCCCAACCACCACCGCCACCACCATCACCACCAACACGATCACCACACATCAACGTTGTCTCCTTCACATCCCACCAGCGCCCAAACATTTTCTCATGCGCCATTCTCTTACAGTTGATTTCACACGCATGGCATCGGTGAAATCCTGTCAAAAAAAAAAAGGAGACCATACCAACTCGTACGAAGTACGAGTACACTTTTGCGTTGCTCGTTCTTTCTCGGGGCAAAACATCCAGCTCCACCCCCCCCCCCCCCCCCCCCCCCCCCCCACCCCCCCCCCCCCCCCCCCCCCACCCCCCCCCCCCCCCCCCCCCCCCCTTTTTTTTTTTTTTTTCCCCCCAAACACACACGCCTCCCATCCCTGTAGAACCTCGACGACCCACCCCTCTTGACAGCCCTCACCTGCGGCCCTTGTCCCTTCGAGATAGAGGCCATGCGCTGGACCCTCTCGACGAGGGCGATGATCAGGACTACCGGGACTGCGACGGGCTTCCCATTAGAGTCACCAACAAGCATCAGCTCCAGCACGCGACATAAGCCCTGAGCGCCGGTTTTCAGCGATGGTATAGTGCCGGCGGCGTCACGGGGGGGGCAACGCCGTGGGAGAGAGGAGACGGGGAAGCACAGGACGGGGCGGAATGGGGGGGGGGGGTCATTCCCATGCCCGACTGAATGCTTGAAGGCTAAGGGACTCGGCCGGCGCGGTGTACCCGGTAGAAAAAGGGTGGGTACTCTTGAAAATGACAAACCGTGTTATGCAGGAAACTTAACACGGTACATCGCACAAATCGCGATCTGCTTCTAAGCTTTGAAAGTAGATCATCTAGATCCTAATATTTGCCGTGATGAGGACTTTGTGCAAGAGCTGTACCCATACAGATCCCTCACCCCGGCAACACATGTGCGCAAGAGGCTGCGTCATACATACCCTCACCCGGTATACACATGAACTACTACTGTAGTTCGTGCATATTATACTTGGAATAAAATCAGGGGTATATCTTCCCCTCCGAAAGAGCTACATCGTGATCTGGGGATCTGATCATCTGGAATGTCTCGTGTGTGCAGGCAGTGTTCTCCTTACGTAGCAAAAACAACACGCTGGCCGAGAAACACGCACGCAACACTCCAAGCTTCGTGCTCTGCCTCCACCTGCTCCTCCTCCTCTTTCTCCTCATCCTCCTCCTCCTCCGGGCGTGCAAGATGCGCGCCCCGTGTAGCTGGGAAAACAAAAAAAACACGCCACCTTTTCTGTGCAAACCCCAACCAGTCCCAACACACAACTCTACTGAGACGCCCAGCAAGCAGTGCTGCTGGCTTGACGGACTGACTGACTGGACTGACTGGACTGACCTTGAACCGCCTCGCGACAATCGCCGCGAACGCTTGCGGCGGCCCGTCGAAGCCTTCGGCCGCGCCAGCCCCCAGAGGCGGCAGCAAGCCCCCCGCCGTGCTCTGCGTAGCTTCTAGCCGCGACGCCACCAGGTCGCTCCCCATGTCCACGTCATTGTCGGGCCAAGCAGCGTGCAGGAGCCTGAGGGTGGACGCGGCAGGCGTTAGCGGAGCAAAAAAAAAAGGAGGGGGGAGGGGGTTGGGGGGGGGGGGGGGGGTGGTGTTAGACGCGTGCAAAGCCATATATATTATATATTGAGTTCCACAGATGCCAGATTTTGCCCCCCTCAAAACCCGTAATTCGCGCGATCGAAGTATCCCCCTCAGCTTGCAAAGATGAGGTTCGATAAAATCCTCGATCTCACAGCTGTTTTTTTTTTTTTTTAAATTTTTCAGTATATATGGTGTTGGATATATCCCCAAAGCGTGGTTATCTTTGTTACAAGCACCAATCAACATATGGCATTTTTCATCTGGACGCAAACGTGCCCAAACGTGTCCAAACGCACGCACGCACGCACCCGTGGGCCTCGAGAGTCACCCGCCCCGCCGCCTGCGTCCACGCTTCCGCCTCCCCGCACAGAGGAAGCGACGCCAGGACGGCCGCCGCGCGGTCTCGAATGACGTCGCTTGGCCCCTGTGTGACAAAACACGGGAGATGGTGACACGAAACCGGCGCGCGACAAAAGAGGAGGGCGAATGGTTTCAGTTGTCGGGGGTGATGAGAGCGCCTGCAGGCAAAACTCTACACCCCCATCGTATTACAGGTACTGTCATACAGTACGCGACAGGTGTTAAAGAATCTGATAATTTAGAATTTAGAGACTGAGATTTTGGGAGGAAAATAAGAATGCGACCTCTTTGTACTGAATATAAGTGTGGAACACACCCAGTCTTACATACGAATTCCAATCTGGTCAAAAAGAAGAGATTCTGAAACATCTGTCGCGTACTGCTGTAGCCAAGGGTCCGTCCCACAGGTAAACTGGTGAAATATTTTGACACTGCCATATGTACATACGATACACACGATACGTACGTATGATACACTTTCGAAAGCCAGCCAGCCTTCCATGCTGCAAAGCGTTTGTTTGCTTTCGGTTGGAAAATAATTGGGGTTGATCTTTGTAAGGTGTGCTCGAGTAGAGCGCCCTGCCCGTTTGACCGTTCGACGCCCCCTGCCTGCGCCATGGAAACACCGCGCTGCTCTACACAGCTGGCGGTGCTACGGGTGGTGCTATAATACAGCACCGGCAAACACCAAAGCCGAACAACCATCTCAAATCCAAAAAATGACCCGGAGCTGCATAAAAAAAACGATCACGCGTGTCCCGGGCGAGCCCCGGGTACGCAGGCTCTCCAAGCGCAGTTTTCACAGAGCAGCTATGTAAGGATACATTCGGCCGCAAGCGCCTTTACTAACCGTGACGGGGGGGGAGGTATACAGATGACAAATATGTCGGGGAATGGTGTTAACCTCCTCCACGCAATTACAATACGAACCGTGCATGCATGCGCCGCTACGTACACGGCCGTCTGACAATGCCGGGGAAAAAAACGAGCTCGAGACCTCAACCCGTGCCTAGAGTAGGTGTCCCCAAGGACGTTCACGACGACAGGCGTTGATTGGCATTTGTACAGTAGTACGGGCCCGTCAACAAGGAATGCCTACTACGTAAACTGGGACAACGCTTCAATCCGAGCCTCCCTTGTGACACCAACCTCTCGCAACCTCTAGCAACCTCGAGCATATCATATTAAATAGCTTCTCGTGTCGTACATAGCACTATACCTCCATCAAAATAGATAACTGCAGTACGTAGCGTTCCCGAAAACATGTGAGCCTGACGCTCTTCTCACAGCAAACACTTTAAATATATCATTCGCGGGGCCATGCTGTACAGTATTCCCATCCCCATCCCCAGTCGCCTTCGCGTTTCGCACCTGCAGCCACAGCGCGGTCGCTCCCTCCACCTTCTTGACGTGGGGTCGCATGGTCGACCGCAGCAAGGAGACCAGAGCCTCGAGGACACCGAGCGCTCCCGCCGCCACCGCTAGGTCCGGCGGTACGGAGAAGGCGCCGGTGGGGCTGGTGGACCCATGCAGGCAAGCGGTCACTGCAGGGACCAGCTTGGGCAAGACACCAACCACAGCCTGGGGGGGGGGGGGGGGGAGAAAGGCAGAGGCGTACGAAAAAGCAAGCAGAGGGAGGGCGAGAAGGACAAAAAAACAAAACAGTTGAGAGATTCCCGATTGATTCCAGTTGGAGAGGGCGCGTACAGAGGGTGTAACAGCAGCAGGTAGCAGACACCGCTGCGCCACATACAGGACAAAAACAAACACACTCGGACAGGCAGACAGCTAGAAATAAGGACCGACAGACCGACCGACAGACAGACAGACACAAGATAGACGGACAGACAATCATACAGACAGACAGACAAACAAGATCGACAGTATACCCCGTCCCGGGTCTTCCACCCTACACGACAGCCTCAAGGCCTGTTGCGCTGGCAGGTTTTCATAGCACACAAGACACCAGGTGAACGCCTGCTGCACTGGCAGTATCGACGACCTGTAACGCTTAACTACAGTAGTACAGCAGCACTCGGACATATATGACGGACCGCATTCGAGGGATTGCCCCCAAAAATGGCAGGTTGGCGCGTTTGAGGCACGTATATATTATAGTACACAGGTGCTGCCACTCGGCGCACATCGACTACTAACATTACCAGCCGTAACTCCTCGCGTAGAGGGAAAAAATGTCCAAAACAAATGTCGAATACAGAGAACCAGACGTACGAAAAGCACCCCCCGGGCCGCTGGGGCAGGGGATGGTGTCTCCGACAAATTGTAACGGGGGGGGGTTGTCCGATTACGCGCGAGGCGTGGTGATACTAGTACAACACCCTCCTGCACGTTCGTTCTATTTCGGGGTGGGCCATTGTTGTAAGAAGAGTAGTCAGAACCCACGATGGACCCAAAAACCATACATCCCCCCTGATGTTCACACACCATATTTGGTTCTGATTACAATACCCCCCCCCCCCCCCCCCCCCCCGAAATAAATGGCTGCTACTAATAACACCACCGCACTTGTCGTATTTTAGTTCACCACGAAACCTGGGTGGTCCCCGAAAAAGGATCGACCACAAGTACAAAAATAGACGGCTGAGGGAGCCAAACGCGGTTATCGTTCGGTCGTGAAACTTGAAACCAATCACCTGTCTGGCACCTCCCGCTTCCCCGCCGCCAATCTTGCTGTTGCGACCTGACCCGGCTGCTCCCCCCCCCCCCCCCCCCCCCCCCCCCCCCCCCCCCCCCCCCCCCCCCCCCCTCCTCCCCCCCCTCCCCCTCCTCCTCCTTACCTTCCGCTCTCGTATACATGGTGTGATATTACGGGGATTGGCGGCGCGCTCGTCTCCAGAAGGCGGCGCACGGCTTCGTCGATCGCGGCCAAGGCGACGGCTTTCGTGCTGTTACTGCTGCTGCTGCTGCTGTCTGTTGGTTCGCCGCCACCGCCTCGCCGTAGGAGGGCCAGTAGCTCACGAGCTAGCGACGGAAACATGTCCTCCAGCTCGGTGGACGGGCAGCAGCCTATCAGCCCCAGGAGGTGTCTCGCGTGAGTGATGCCCGACAAGTGTCCCACATTTCCCTGGAGTGGTGGCATAAGTTGGCGTTTGTTAGCTTTAAGCGGGGGGGGGGGGGTACTCATGTCGTGCATGGCCGTAGTCGTATGGCCATGGGCCCTCGCATCCCTACAATGCCGGAACGGAGCACCTCGGGTTTTCACCGACCAGGCAGGCATTGCTTGCACCCAGCGCAAACCGCCGTGAGGTGCTAGGCGAGTCGCATGAAGGGTTGGCTGCATCCCACTAAAAACCGCTTATGAGGCGGACTTTGTTGCAGACGGATGGCATCTTCGAGTGAATTGATTTGTTTTTTGTTGTGGCCGCTTCCAGAGAGCAAATTGGTATATTATGTAACTGCCTCGTGGGTCCCTTACCATATACCGGTACGCACTACAGTATATACTTGATACTATAATTCCCCTCGTGCGGAGTTAAGGTTGCCTACTCCGCACAAAAAATCTAACTCGAACGCCAGCCGTGGTGACCGCGAAAAGAAAATAAAATAAAATGGTATCCTGGTTGTCTAGCTCACGCAGTGAGAGGCGTATTTTACAGCGTCATTGCCAACCGACGCCAACGCCGCGAGGTGGCCGATGGACCGGTGGGTCAGAATGGTGATTGTTCGATCAACAGACGATACACTACGTATGGAAATCATACTCGTACTTTACGTACATACTTATGCGTACGTACGTGTGTACCAGTACGAGTCTACTATACTCGTAGACGTACATAGGTTGTGCGACAACAATTTGCCAGCGTAAAATCGGGAAACATGAGCTTGTTTCTGGACTGCTGTCCACAACTGCTGCTGCTGCTGCTGCTGTATGACATCGGTGCGTACACGCGCACAACAGCAGCCACATCTTGCAGATTTGGCCAGTGTGGTGGAATATGATACATAGCGCACGCACACGCGCACAAGTGGAGATGGCCCCCATGACCCGCTGCACCCGCGGCCGTTGCAAAGGGGATGCGTCGGGTTATCCCTGGCAAGCCAGCTTACGGTACATGCTTACGCTCTTACGCTGCACTGCTGCACACACCATCACGAGTACAGCAGTATATACCTCGACCTGGTCAGTGGCAGATGCAGTATGTACCAGGGACAAAATGCAACACCCTGCACGACGACGAGGGGTGGACACACTTTGATAGTTAATATTTACGGAGGTTTGGTGCTTGCCGCCTAAAGCCGACCCTCCGACACGAACCCTAACCCGAACCCGAACCGACGATCACCCTTTTACCGCTGCAAAGGTTATCTCTTGCTATAATTCCAAGTAATTTGTCCCCCAAAACGTGGGTGCAATTCTAAAACTACAATCCCCTTTATGGAACAAGGTTCGATCACGTACACTTATCGAGGGCTGCTTCACTACCGCACCCCGGCGCAAAACATTATTGCCGACCCAACTGAACACCTGACTGATAGTGCTCAACAGCTATACGCTTGCATGCGCTGCAACGTGCCCCAGCAGTGCTAAAGTGCTATCATGCTAACCTGGCTTGGTGCGATGACCTCTCGCCACGCTCGAGCCTCTCTGATGGCCGCGAGCGAGTTTGGGGCGTAGGTTACAGCGGCCTCGAGAGCTTCCAGGACGTCCATTCCGAAGTCCTAGACACGGGAAATTCGGGAAAGGCGTCGGGACTGAGAGGTCTGATCCATGCAAGAGATGTTCCTGCAACGGCAAAGCCTTGTCGCAACGCTGAACGACGCAAGAGGCGAAACAAAGACGAGCGGAGGCCAGAGGCCGATGCTGAACCACTGCTGCTCGCTGCTGCTGCTGATGTTGACAGTCCCGCGACCGATATATTTGTCAAGCAACCTTGCCATGACCTCGCAGTGAAACAATTACCTCTGTCATGCGCGGCAGCTGAGCAAGTACATCATGGCTACCCTCTTGGCCACGCTCGAACCCGGGCGCAGCGGTAAGCACCCAGTCGGCCAGCATCCTGTCAGGATGTCTGTGCAGCGTGGAGTTTGAAAATGGCAGGAGCACCAACAGGCACCAATGGAAAAGGAGTTGCTAGCGGGTTCAAGTGCCGTATCAAACAGGGAACAGGGGTTCTACGGTTTTATGTACGGTAGATCCTGTGTTGTCGGCCCTTGGGCCGGCGCACCGTTGATCAAGGCAAACGCGAAGAAGAATGCTGATCAGCAGTAGACCGACCCGGTCTCCCATGCCTTCACGCCGCTCGCTTGCAGCGCGTGACGGCTTCTGCGTCCGAAAAAGGTAAGCTCCTCGATCGACAAAAATGGCCAGCGATCGGAGATCGGGCGACTCTATTCAACCTCATGTACGTATGTACGACCCAGATAACGGTAGTTTGCCATGCTGGCGATTTTCGGCTGTTGCCATCGCTAGGCAGACTGCCTTCTTCTGAACATGGAGGCTATGCTTCGTCGGCTTTCGGGGGGCAATATTCAATTAGCAGCGTCTTTATGGATCGTGGGGCATGAATCTGTACCATCATTGCAGCAGCAGTTATTTTTTTTTCGTCAAGACGTTACGTACTCACAACATGAGCAGACAAGAGGAAAGGATACGTACGTACGTACGGTTCGCGAGCGCACCTCTGTAAGACACTGCTGTATGATACGAGGTCAATGTGGTTGAGAGAAGCTTGAACATGTTGCCGTTGTTGTGAGCTTCGGGCCTGAAGAAGAACCTCTGCCTTTTCGGGCAGAAGGATATTGTCTGCTCGTTTGTGTTAACATCGGTGCAGAGTCTACCTGGCGCTTGCCCAAGCAAGATCAAATTTAAATAATGGTGTTTTTTATTGCGTTGACCGTTGAACCGATGTAGAACCTCGGGCGCTTTTGAATCCGCTGCAAGCAGTCTCGCGACACCGCCCCTTCCCGCTCCCTGCCTTGCCCGCGGGGACGATCATTCCGCTTGACCCTTACCGAATGCACGTTTACCGTTGGATGTATATACATCATTTGACTTTTTCGTGGCAGCGTCCGCGACATGTCGTGGCAGTGTCAGCGGTATGTCGTGGCAGTGTCCGTGGCATGTCCCGCCATACGGACATGCCACGGACTCTGCCACGACATGCCGCGACATGCCACGGACGCTGCCACGACATGCCGCGGCAAGACCCGCGGCGAGATCCGCGACAAGCGCCACGACAGTGTCCACGGCATGCGACGACATGGTGCGGCATGTCGCAACATCTGACACGACATGCCGTAGAACGTCTACAGTACCGTAGCAAGGCCCGCGGCAAGGTCCGCCACAAGGCCCACGGCAAGTGTCGCGGCAAGTGTCGCAGCGAGTGTCGCGGCGGGTGCCACGCCAAATGCCGTGGCAAGTGTCGCGGCAATCACCGCGGCAAGTGTCGCGGCGATCACCGCGGCAGATGTGGTGGGTCGTGTCGCGGGTCGTGTCGCGGCAAGACCCACGACAATACACATAGTTACTACAGTAACAAGCCAGGACGATAACTACTTCCCATAATACCGACTTGCCGTCGTTCTTGCCGCGGTTCTTGCCGCGGCACTTCCCGCGACACTCGTCGTGACAGTTGCCGCGGTGCTTGACGCGACACTTCCCGCGACACTTGCCGCGGCGCTTGCCGCAGTGCTTACTGTGGGTAATGCCGCGAAACGTGCCGCGATACTAGCCGCGACACTTTCCGCGAAACTCGCCGCGACACTTGCCGTGACACTTGCCGCGATACTTGCCGCGGACATTGCCGGGGGTCTTGCCGTGGGTCTTGCCGTGGGTTTTGCTATGGGCATTGCTGTGGGGTTTGCCGTGGCATGCCATGGCAAGTACCACGGCAACATCCGCGGGCAGAACCGTGGCACGTGCCGCGGCATGTCGCGGCACGGCTCCGCGGCATGCCGCGACATGCTACGGCATCAACCGCGGACACTGCCACGAAAAAATCGAATAATGTACATCCGAGGCAAAACATCCGAGGCAAATGCCAAGAGCTCCTACGAGTATACACGAAACATATTTGTTCGTACATAGGCCCGGCAGATTTTCGATTATATTCGTTCGTTTTGACACCGCGAGCTCTATAGATACTCGACGGCATGCTGGCTCTCGCCAATTTTGTCTCCTGGCTTGCGTTGTCGCGCTCCGATCAGCATGTACTTGTTTTGCTGCTTTGTGCTGGGATAATGGGCTGTACTGTCCTGTGATGTGTTTGCAGGTGATACGGGTTATGTGACGAAAACGAGGCAAGTGGCGAAGACGAGGGCAGGTGGTGGTCAGGGAGGCTGCATGGTGGCACGGCTGTGGCGGAGGCACCTCAACCCTGCCCAAGTTGTTGGTGTTATATTGTTAGTTCCGGTGGTGCCCGCTGTTGATGTTTAGTTTGAGAGTGCTTTGAGTGTGACCGGTTTATCGGCGATAATCGGGGTTGTAGAAGCAGAGTAGTACCGGTGTTGCTCGCGATGGGCGTTTGCATGTTTCCGCCGGTAGCGGCGCCACGGAGTTTTTCCTGCCGTACAGAGCGTTTTTGTCGCTGGGAGTTGTACATGAGATTTGCCTCTGGCGACAAGCAGGCCTCTCTTCAAACAGGCTGTAAGTACGAACACAAGTTTATGGCGATAGGCCACTGCTTTTCGTTGCAACCAGTGTTGTGCGTTCGGTTCTCTGGCGCGATATATCCCGCGGGTGTTTTCCATGGCAGAAGCAGCTACGTTGATGCGGCAGGAACCGAGGGTAGCTACCCCCCCTCGGCTCTGATCTTGGGTCTGGGTAATTCAGCCCCTCGTGTTAACTCACGAGAGAAAACAAATGGCACTGAGTAATCACACGGTCCGTCGGGGTTAGTGTTATTGAACACAGCACTAAATTTTGCAACTTTCACAGACGTTTCCGATTATCGGCGACGTTTTGTGAATGCGGCATTGAAGGTACAATGCCTACTTTTGTAAGTCGGTTATGACTGATAAAAGCGTCACGGCTCTTTTTAGCACGGTCATACGGGTGTCTGTTAGGTGTGCGGGCGAGATGCTCTAGGAGGCTTGTCTGCGTGCTGAGGTCGTAGAATTGGAACTCGAGTGTTGAGAGATACGGGCGGAATTAACATGTATTAACGTGGAACAACAACGTGAGAAACACCCCTGGCGATTGCAAGCGTGTGTTGCAGGTTATCGCTTGTGGCCTCGCTTGCGGCCTGCATTTATTGGCCCGTCGAGGACATAGTTCCCGGGGCATATTCATCGCTTAGGTTCTGAGTATGACTGCATTCTAAAGGCGATGTAGGGACGATGATTCTCCTGTCCAATTTGGACATCAAGAAACGGAGTGCTCTGTTGTTTGCGGCTTGTCGATGGTGTCAGCACTGCAATATTTCATGGCTGTGGTTGAGTGCTCCCCACAGCTGAGCGAAGTACGACTTGTCTTCGTCCCCATGTCATGTAGAGCATACATGGCGGGTGCCATGCCGCCCTTGTCAGTTCCTACTGCCCGTTTGTCCTTCAATCGGTAATTTTGTAAACATAATATCCGCCATTGCTGGCGCGGTCGTCGCTTTCGCCGCAACCTGCGTTCCCGTACGTGGGCGTAGTACTTTTCTTCCTTCGCTGTTTCTCTTCCTCAGTCGCAATATACCCCCCTCCTTGTTTTTCTTTTTCTTGATGTCACACTATACAGTCGACCCCACGTTTTCTCTCCCACCAGGACCTGTCTACGTTGTCGTGTGGTCTCCTCCTCGCCCTCCTCCTGTTTCTCCTTCCTCCCGTTTCGCCTTGACCTCCTGCATTTCTGCGTTTCCGTCGCATGCTCCACGCCATCCTTGCTCCCGACAGCTTTTCACCTCGTCCTCTAGGTTTAGCTTTGAACTAAACCCCTCTTCTAACTCATTAACGCTCGAACCTCTCGAGTTTACAACGGGGTATTTATTTTGTGGCAGCCCCAGCCCGCGTCCGTTTTCGGGCTGTTCTCGCTCGAACGCAGTCGCACTTTTGTCTACAAGCCATGCCATGTGGTGCAAGCGGCATAACCATGGCCATGGTGATGACAGTAAAACAATTACACCACGTTGTAGGTGCAGACAATGATGAGTGATTGGAGCAGACGACACATACTGTACAGCAAGACGATTTCGCACATTCTCCGAGGAGGAGGAGGCGGGTACAACGACGCCCCTTGCTTCTGCCCAAACGAATGTGTATGCTGCGTATGTAGCAGCGATATCTAGATATTATTTAGCAACGAGGTGCCTGTGAAAACAGTGCTATTGCTCACTAGAAGGGTGCGATCCAAAATCACGGGCACTTGCCGCCAGACGGATTAATCTTCCCATCATACCTGGTACCGCTTTTCTAATGAGTTTGGTTCGTATCACACAGTCACTCACACGACAAATAATGTGAACGGTAGATGTTCATGGGTCCAAGGCTCGTCCCCCCCAAATACCTGGAGCCACTGACAGCGTGCATGAGCAACACAAAGCCCAAAAGCCAACGCCGCATCAAGCACGTTTCTTCGCGAGGACCAACCGTCGGCGGTCGAACATTGCCACCAGGCAGCCCTTTCGTTTTCACAAGAACCCAAGCCATAGCTCTGCAACTGCCATTCAATTCGAAGCCGCCCTCCGTCGACAAAGACCACTAACAAACTCAAACTGGCAACACGGAGCAATGCTAGTCACTGCCGGGTAAGGTTTAGCATCACCCGCTACAAGATGGGCGCGGTGCTACTGGCGACAAAGGCAGTCTGCTCGGTTCCGTCTACTAAAACAGGAGAACACAGATGGAACCGTTAAGGTATACATAATGCAAAAGTAACGCTGCGGACAAGTAAACGATTGGAATATGCATGCACAAAAGCGTACGCTTTGTAGCCTGCCTGGTCCAACGGCAGCACTGTTTGCGAGTGCGCAGAGGGACATTGAAAAATTAAGACAGGCAGGCGAACCGAACGTCCCGGCCAACCACGAAGAGCGAGCGAATCGGACTCGCTCTTTGTTTATTTCCTAACCAATCATTCCGCGAGATGAATCCAGCCCCGTTCGCCGTTTAGTTAGGACCGCAGCTTGAAAATATCTTCACAATCCACACAGTAGTCCATTATTTCCTCCCAAATCAGCTTCGTAGCAATGTGTATATCCGAGAACTGGCTGGTTTTTCAGGTTGAAGTGGCCCTGAATCTCTGGAAAACACAACCTTGTTTTGTATCGGGAAAGTGACAACGCCCTCAAAACGTCGAACTACCCTCCTGAGTAAAATAAAATGAGTCTGCCGTACATATGTGTTCCTTACGTATGTGCTCGTATACGGTCCACTTCTATGGTTTTGAGTGTAGCCGTGTGTCACTCCTGTCGTCACTAAACGTAGAAACAGAGGAAAAGGTTTCATCGGTGGCGAGCATTAGCGGAGAAGGGGAGTTCTGCGCTGACGAAATAACGATGCACAACTGCAACGCTTGTGGTTTCGTTGAACGTAACTGAACACTGCTTAGCTACCTATATACTGTTGTCCCCACGAGGGTCACGAAAATACAACAAAAGCACACACCCCCAACGAAGTGAGAAACCCAAATCGGGGAGTGGAAGACATTCACCCACGTAACCAGGCCAACCTCTGATGATGTGTTGGAGATACTATAGTCCGTAGACCATGGCACTGATGCCATAATGAAACCGAAGAAGCAAATAAATACTCCCGGGGTTGAACAACGTAGGGCATTTACTTGCGTACACAAATTTTAACCAACGCCCACCGTCACACCGGAGCGATTGAGATACACCGCTCGCTGGAGGTCACACCGATTGCTCCCTCCATCTCCTAGCCCCTCCCTCCTTCCCTCCCCGTGTCCTCGAGGTGCAAACGCACTACTACTCAAATGCAACTACTACTTCGAGGACTATTATTACTACTACTATTACTACATCTAACACCATCGTCACATTGGGGCCGGCGATTGAGCCGCAGCAGAAAATGTCGGAGAGTGCGACCACATCACACCCCCCCTTCCCATCTTCAAGATGCGGACGCACGAAGGGGCGATTGGTTAACCCATCATCGCCGTACTCAACGGAGTTTCGCATGACAAGCACAACATAATATCATAGCTCAAAAACGCTGATTAGTCGTTTACGGCTCCTTTTATATTCGCCTGGTCTCGCCGGGGGGGCTGTTTCTTTCGCCACTACCTGCACCCGTCGGCAAGAACACTTCACCCAGGATGCCCATCGCACGCCTTGTCTCTGACTGGACCCTCGCCGCAGTTCGCATGTTTTTCCCGAACTGCGCTACGAGCATACGAACCGTATCGGGAGGCAAAGCCTCCACCGCTTCGCTCACGACTGTGGTAACTTCTTTAAGCATGTCTACGTGTAATAACTGGCGGTCCTGTGCGGTCGGCCCCTTCTCCGTAGTGTGCGATTCCTGGGCGTCGTGCGGGCGCTTCGCACCACCGCACAGGGACGAGGCCTCCTGGACGGCCCGACGACTGACTCGACGATTGTGGAGAGCGTTCAACACTCTGACTTGCACGGCTGGCGCAACTCCCGCATCTGTCGGGGCAATACCACATACGCAAAAGCTGGTAGGTTAAACGTCCTGAGTCGACGACAAACACCCCGTATGGTGTTGTTTCAAACCATCAACGACAGAGGGGGTATATTGTGGCAAGTCATCCTGTGTCACACAAACACGTTTTCCCGGCTGTGCCCTCGGTATACCGGATTTATGTGGATTCCCAGACTTGGTCGGAACATGTACAACCGGTATGGCAAGGGACATAACACTACGAATACCGAAAATACAAAAACCTCACACACAACGCCACAACCCCGAAAGAAATATCGAAGAGCGGGTGTGTCCAATCTCAGCACCCACCTGTCAGCTTGGCGACTTCAGCCTTTACTCGCGATGGCAATGGCGCCTCCACAGGATGATTGTGATTCAGGTTCATCGCCGTCAATCTAGGGTGCTCGTACTCCTCGTGCTCGTCCGGGTATCTCAATGGCCACCGGTTGATGCTCATCTGGACAAGCAATCGGTCCAACGGTAGTTTGACCGAAACGGCGAGGTTACTCTACAGATGTTTTTTTTATTCGAAATAAGCTTCCACGTCACCATGTTTGCAGAACGATCACGTCTACCTAATTGTCGTCCGAAATGTATCCCTTAGAGAAGGAACAGGTCCCAACAAGCAAGGCACTCAATTATTGAGCGTTCAACCAGCGCCGAGGAAGGTGAGAACCACCCGAAAGACCTTTGGTACTGGACCACTACCTGCCGCTTGATAACCGTGATACCCTGTACGTGTACGTATGAACTACAGGGCGCGGGCAGAGTACATCTATCTGCAGAGAGGCAGCGAAAACTCACACCACACGACATACAACAGTGTCGGCGGTGAAGACAAATCAAACACATCGCCAAGCGTTTGTGACAAAATTCACCCACCCACTCACCCACCCACCTTAAAACCGCAGCCTGACCTCTGGCTTACGTACTTCCGACGTCCCGTGTTACCTGATGCCAGCACAAGGCAGGGCAAGAATGGCGACAAGAGCTCATTCTCCGGCATCAAGCCCTAACCATGCAGCCGAGATAACTGTGTCGACTACAAATACATATCTCAAATACATTTTTCCACAGAGGATCACTCAAGGAATTTGTTGTCGAGCAGGCGCGCGTAGGCGCTTCGACAAAATACACAAACATGGAATTACATTAGGGATTGTTACACAAGGTCCGTAGCTCGAAACGTCAGAAGCATTGTTCCAGATAAACAATAATCTAGGCTTTTTAGACCTGTTTTGCCTTATTTCTTAGTCCAAGAATGTACTACCTCTTGCGGAATTAAAAAATCACCGTACGCAGGTTTTTCAGATACGTCGGCTGAAGAATGCATGTAGATCCCTCAGAAATACGTTATCTTGTTTACTCTCTCTGTGTTACGATTCGTGTGAATCGGCAAAAAGTGGCCTAAAATCGTTGAATAGTCGCTGAAAACAGCATCTTCGGGTGTGTACAGTAGTAAAACAAGCAAAACAGCTCTACAAACCCACCACCAGCGTAAAACACACCTACCAGGTACGCGGTAACGAAAGCTTTGCTTTCTGGAGTTTCGAGCCCATCGCCGTTGGTAACCTTTTCGAAAACTCAAAGCACATCAAGCATCGCTACGTATCCCTCAGGCGACACTCGTGTTCATGCTGCGCGTACAGTTCGGAGTTACGGAGCATCTAAAATAGTCCAACTCAAGCCAGCACGACCATTTGCAACTCAAGTCGGGTCATACGTCGGGCAACACCGCGTATTCATTCAGATCTACATGTCCAGCACTGTAATCCCGGGGGGGGTTGTTCGAAACAGGCATCCCGACGTGTGCCCTGAGTGTCAGCAGTGGCGGGCACGCCGTTCGACCGGAGGAATACTCGTACCATTATCCTCCCCGCCCCCCCCGCTGCTATTGCGCCTCTCCTTCCAGTAGGGAAAATGGGACCCACACTTTTGAGCATCCAGTTCTCTACCCACACCAATTTTCTTGCGACTCCCGCAAATCCAAGTTGCTCTGTTGCCCATCAGCTACAGGAAAAGCTACACAACGTTCGCTCACTGGCCGACCAGCACACATAAACGAGTGAATCCCCCTCGGCTCCCAGTGGGCTACCTGGCCAAACGAGGCCCGGTGAGCCTAAAATCGTACAAAAATACAACGAGGTACGATTTTTTTACTCACAGACGAGAAACAAGCCGGAGACCTTCAATGACGATCACACTGAGTCATGTGGTCATGTAGATCCCTTGAGGGGCTGACATGGAGCCATACCCGCAGAGATCTGGTTGTGCCTCAAATCGGGAAGCTATACTAGGACCCTGTTGATTTTTCTTTGGTTTGTGGCAGAACTGTTCCTTATACATCACAAGGGCGCAGTTCATTGGTCCTTCTACCATAAAAGAAGCGGTTTAAAAAAAACAAACTAGTTGTTAAGAAAAGTCTGACGTGCACCCTTAGTAGTTAGTTTAAACGACCCGCGAGGAAACCAGCAACGTTCGGCGAAATACATTTTTCACCCATTGTTTAGCCCGGTACTGGCGGCGCGTGACATTAAATACTAGGCGATTTTTCGACATTTAGCTGGCGGCGCGTGACATTAAATACTAGGCGATTTTTCGACATTTTTGTGCTGCTGGCTCGCAACTTTGAGCACACAAAAACACCTCGCGAGTTGTTTCTGGCTGCCGATGACTGCTGTCTGGCGCACCCCACACCCTCACACACCCCCATCAGGAGCGCGCCTCGATTTCGCAGGCTGTGGTTGCTTGTGGTGACCTGTAGCTGTCTGCAAGTGCAGTGCAAACGTTCAGTTCGGCGTAGTTGTTTTCTTGTCTGATGTTGTGCCTTCCGAATATCGACCAATTTCAACCACTGCAGCACCCCAAAGTCGAGGTGTAGATCTTCGTTGAGAACCTGCGTACACGCTCAATCACGAGATAACCACAAGCTGCTGCAGATGAGGCACCAATCTGATACATCCACTTTCTACTAAGGCACGAACCAGCCGAAAGTCTAAAAGATGCGCGCCAAAATAGCGGCGGGGTTCACACCCTGAAAAAAACAACTACCAGGTAGATATTAAGAATCCCCCAGAAACCCGGGGATGGAGGGTGGATAAGATCCTCCGTGGCCTTATGTGTTTACGGCATTTCAGGGGAGCGTCGATTTTCATGCCGCTCGCCCAAAGCAGCACGAATGCCCCCCCTCCCAACTGTAGACAATCCACGGCGTAGGCTCTTCATCTAAATACACCTCACCTGGGGCCTTCCCCTTCCCCTTGCGCTCAGCCTGTCGGTTCCGCATACCGTGCACACATCTTAGTGCGATCAAAGTCAGGCCGCCCCTCTGCCCCTTCTTGGACGTAGAGCGTGCGAGCCTCGTCCCGTGCTCTGCGCATACCTCCTTCACCGCCTTTTCCACGACTTCGGCCGCTTTGTAGGCAGTGGAAATGGTGCTAAGCGCAGCACGGAGCGCTTCAGCGTTGTACTGCCAATCCTGCGCGCAACAAGAGGCATATCACAGCAGCAGTCAAAGTAGGCTGCGGCTGCATGCATTCCGCTCGCCTGTGAAGAAGGCCGGGTCTACCTACACGTGTTCAACACTCCGGCTGAAAAGTCTACAACTGCCGGGTATGGGTCCGATGTACGACATACTCCACACCGTAGTTCTGAGCACCAAGGCGGCACCTGCACTCGTTCACATTCGATTTTTTGTTCGTGCTTCTCTCTTTTAATCATTTTCGCGACGATTCGTCCCCCCGCAATGCGTATAAGGGCCATTCCTAACGAACGAAAAAAATCACGATTCGTGAGGTTTTTGTCGTAATCGTGATTTTTTTTGTCGTGATTCACGACAAAAACCTCACGATTCATGACGCCAATTTTTTTAAAATTTCTTAAAAAAAAACAAAATCACGATTCACGACATTTGTCGTGGCTCTAAATACGCCTGATCAAGGCACTACGTAACCCACCCGACACCAACGGTATCCGAGGGCCGGTATAAGGGCATGCCAGGCCCTGCTCCGTACGCTGGTTGTGGACAGCGAGCGGCTGCCTACAGTCACTGCTGGGTGCGGGGTAACGAGCCTGCTGTGACCTCGAAATCTCGAGGAGGCGGAGACACAGCGTGAAGAAAAAGCAAAAATAATCTGAAAATCTCATGGGCCAGGCAGAGCAGACGTCATGTCAGCGAGATTGGAACCTCGCGCGGACCTGGCCTGGCCGACGGCGCGTGAGGTTTGAATATCACAGACCGTGTCGGGCCTCTGCCCATTGTTTGAATCACGGACCGGGTCGGGCGCGGTCGGCCCGGCACGGCCTGGCCGTGACCTACCTGCGAGAGTTGGCCCTACCCTCAAATACCGTTGGTTTGAAAATATCGGATTTTTTATAATTTGAAAATATCACGAAACGTGACGAAAAAGCACCTATTTTCGTTAGGAAAGAAACATCACGAATCGTGATATTTTGTCATGCCAAAACGTCACGAATCGTGATTTTTTTTTGTTCGTTAGGAATGGCCCTAACTGGTGGGAAAAAGGAGGCACGAACGTTCACTACAGGATTGATTATAACCCATACCAGGTATATCATAGCAGTTGTCGCAGAAACAGGCAGCAAAATACGCCTCCGCTGTAAATCAGATAAACTTGTGTGTTTTCCGTGCAGTATGTCTTTCAACGCGCCCCCCAGCCTGCAAAGACCCGCCTGTCGCGCGGCAATAACGAGGGACTTCCGTGACCACCCTGCCGTCTGCCTGAAACGGCATGACGCTTTGCGCACGACAACTTGCTTCGACAGACGTCTGCGCCATACCTGGTAACAGGTATTTAATACGCAGAGGGGACGGAGGACGGATACTCGACACGTCTCTTCGCCACCAGACCAGAGGCAGCCAGCGTGGGTTCGGACGCTTGGATCCTACGCCCAGTGTAGCGCACTCGGCGCGTCTCTTCACGGCGCCATACCACAACAACAGCAGTTGGTCTGGTCGTTTGCTCAAATCTTTGCACGCAAAGTAAATCCGTGTTTTCACATACTGCTGCTGTATACGACGTACGCGTATAGGAAGACTAAAGATTGTTTCGATATTCGAACTACAGCAATACCTGTACTCGCAGGTCGCTGAAAAATTGATCGGACGAAAATCTGAAGCTAAAAAATCGAACCGCATAGGAAACGGCTTAACCTATGATATGTATCATATCTACGAGTACGTAGCAGTGCGAATTAACGAAGGCAAGTTTCAAATCGAATCGATTTCAAATCGTTTTTTTTTATGACTCGAATCGTTTTTTTCCGATTTGAAGGGAAAATACGGCTTTGCGTCCTATCGGGTGAAATCACGTATGTTCCGTATGTTCTCGAAATGTGATTGAGATCGGAATAACGCGACATCCCACAGAACGCCCGGCTGACAAGTACCGAGGAGAGAAGTTGAGAGCGACGGCGTGCATCGTCACGTGCACGCCGCCGACAACCTCTGTTTTCTTTTTAAGGCCCAGCCTAGGAAGATGTTACTCTCAGCTTCGCTTGGATGGACGAAGGAAGCCCTAAAACGCCACACACCGGACAGCGACAGCGATGTAGCTATCGAAGTCTCGAGTTTTTCCTCCGTGTTTTGGGTCGATCGCTTGGTTCTCGTCGGGCTTGGCCGATCGAGCTGGTGGGAAAATTGGGCTTGCGACCGCCATGATTTTTTTTAGGGGCCACCGCCGGGCCACGTTGTGCTATGGTCTGTAGCTGTGGGCGCAGCTTTTGCTCCGGTCGCCACTCCTTGAGGTTTTCCGATTTATCGCCTCGTTGGTGGTTGTCGAGAACAACCCAAACAGCGACGGATCGCCTCAGGGACGTGCGCCCAGTGGGAACATGCCATGCATGTTGGATAATTCCAATCGATTCGGATCGATTCGATTCGATTTGCAAAAAATAAAGTATTTTGGGACTTCCTTTTCATATCCGATCTAATCGATTTCTTCATGCCCCAAAGTACAAATGTCTTTCCGGTGATTCATGCTTTGACCAATCAGATGAAAGTCCGCGTCGATTCATAAAAAAAAAATCGATTTAAAGTCGATTCGATTTGCAACTTTCTTTCGTTAAATACGGGCCCTTAGAGTGTTTGCGATAGAAGTAAATAAAAAAATACTTTCCTTCCGCTAAAAAAAGTGAATTCCCTTCCCTTCACGATTTCGGTGTGTTTGCGATAGAAGTAAACCCAAATCCTGCAGGCGACGCCTCCGAAAAAACCAAGGGAAGAGGGGTGAACCAAAAAAAGAACGAAAACAAAAACTAGCGTACGAGAGGAACGGCAGCCCAGCAACGGTGGGGGCGGCAGGGATAACCGCAGTGCCGCCGCTGCCACGACCTCAAGCAGCAGCACAGTTGGCTGCAGCTACGTGGCGGCAGCTAACGGCAGCGTCTGCTCCAGCAACATAAACAAACAGCATCGGCAGCCCCAGCAGCAGCAGCAGCAGCAGCAGCAGCAGAGCAGCAGAAGCAACAGCTTCGGTTTTTGCTTTTTTAGATTTTGCGACCGACTATTCTTCTCGTCGTGTGCTGCTCCTGCTGCTGCCCTCGACCAACGCGCGACACCGCGCCGGCACGCTCCGCTCCAAGCCCACCCGGCGCCCGACATATGCAGACCGTGGCGGCGCGCCGCCGCTGCTGCTACTGCTGCTACTGCTGCTACCGCAGTGTGGTGGAATTGAAATGATACACGACGATCTGTCATCCTGTGGCGCTCTACAAGCAAGGCGGTACGAGTACGTGTACATACGAGTACTACTCGTACAAACTCGTACTCGTACGAGTAGTTATTTGTGAACGACGCATCCTCCGCGACACCAAGCCGGCGAGAGCGTACCGTAGCGGGCCGCCGGCAGTCCGCCGGCGCCCCGCTAGCAAAATCCAACACCGCTCGTCCGTGTCATACTCTAGCTACATCTCTCAAGCCTCTGTGCTCCCATCGGTTGTTGCGTTGTGTTGTGGCGTTCTGCGTCGGTAGAATGCTCGGTGTGTGTAGGCCAATGAAACTGAGAGCCAAAAGTTACTGTAACTTTTGATCAATTTTGATCAAAAACGTACTTCTCCACAGTATTTTTTGCCGTTTTTTCAAAAATTTACCGCAAATCCTTCCTTCGAGAGATTTTTTAGAGAAGTAAAAAAGTAAGAAAAAAAAACGCAAACACTCTCTCTTTACTCCAACCTGTTTAGAACAGAAGAACGCAGGGTTGCAAAATTGCAAACCCGGGGGAAAATAATCAAGGCTTATCACGGTACTCGATAATCGAGACGGGACGGGACGGTACTGTTTTTACTTGTTTGGCGGGAAAAAAAATGAAGACGGGACGGGACGGGACGGTAAAATGACGACCAAGCAGGTTTTTGAGACGGGACGGTTGGTGTACAATTTCTCAACGGGACGGGACGGTAATTTCAACGGGGTAGATTTTCACGACGGGACGGGACGGTAAAATTCAACGGATTGTTTTTCCACGACGGGACGGGACGGTAAATATAATTTTTCACGACGGGACGGGACGGTAAAAATAATTTTTCACGACGGGACGGGACGGTAAATATTTTTCTTGACGGCGGGAAGAGACGGCACGGGATCATTGGATCAGAACAGTTGTTGTTGCTCCAGAGGAACAAAAGAAAAGAAACACTCGTACGAATCGTACGTAAACAGAAAGCCATCTTGAAATGCGTATTCCCATAATAAATTATATACCGGCACGGCGAAATCACACCGAATTACCTTGCAATTTACAAATTACGCTACGAACTCGTATATATTTACATAATAGTACAGAGCAATCCTCATCATGCTTCGTCCACAGAAATAACCTTGCCAGCCGCAGCGTTTTGAACAGTGACTGATGCGGCAGCCTCCACGTCGCAGTTAGCCTTTAACGCCGCTACATCCTGGAGAACTTTCGCTAGCCCGGGGATCAAGTGCGAGTTGAGCTTGAGCAGCATCATCGTTTCGATTTTGTCAGTCCCAAGGGAGGTGCGCAGTTGGCTAACGACTGCCGAAAGAGCAGATAAGTTGTTCCTTTCTGCTTGACAACTGGTGGTGTCGATCCCCAGGTACAGTCGAGCCAACAGTCCGACATGTGGCCAGCGAGCCGACACTACCACCCCCCCCGTCTTGGCGTCTACTACTGTATGTACATCCATCGTAAATTGGTAAATTCAAATTTTTGTTATTTCATTATTTCATATTTTGATATTTTGATGTTTCATATTTCGGAATTTTCGTATTTCGTAATTCCGTAAATTCGTAAATTCGTATCACTTAAATTTAATTTTAATGTATTACCAGTGTGAAAAAACAAATTTTGTAAATTCGTAGATTCTTGGTGGGAATGACGGGAAGAGACAACGGGCAGGTGTGAATCTTGGCGGGAGAGACAAGTTTTGTCGGCGGGACGGGACGGTAAAGACAACGGCGCATGACGGGACGGGACGGTAAATTACATTATCTCGACGGGACGGGACGGTAATTTTCAACGGGAGCGATGTTCTTGACGGGACGGGACGGTAAAGTTCAACGGGGCAGATTTCGATGACGGGACGGGACGGTAAATTTCAACGGTTGGAGATTTGTTGGCGGGACGGGACGGGACGGGATTTGACGGGACGACGGGAACAGTTTAACGACGGTTTAACCGTCCCGTCCCGCCGTTACCGTCGTTACCGTCCCGCCAAAATACCGTGATAAGCCTTGAAAATAATTCCATCCCCTCCCTGGTCCCCTGTTACCTGTTTTGTATTCTGTTGACTGTTTCATTATCTGCAGCATGCGTCTGTAGAGACGTCTGTCCGTGTACGAAGACTACCGGTACACTGGTATCATACGCCTACGTAAACCACCGCCGCCTTCGCCCGCCTTCTCGCCACTCCAGCTGACGGCCTATCTATTCGCTCTCACATTGCGGAAACAAAAGGTCACACTCTCTTTGTCAGCGTGCGCGCTTGACGCTCACAGGCACGGCATACGTAGCAGTGAGGCCAAATCACAACAAAGGAGAGGGTGGAAGCGGTACTACTGCTGCTGTACTCGTAGTACCTGGGGTAGTGTGCTACTCGTAGTGTGCTAAACATACCTACTCGTACGACCTCGTACCTGTGGGCACTTCGGACTGCTGAAGTTTTCAACAGCGATACACTCACTCCTCACCCACACTCTGCGGAATTTGCACTTGGGGCCCTTGAATTTCTTATGAGACCCATCTCCTGTTGCGGGTGACTTACCCTCTCTGGGGGCGCCGCCGTTACTGCTGCTACCGCTGCTTCTACCGCTGCTGTTGCCGCCGCCGCTGCTGCTGCTGCCGTTGCTGCTGCCCTCGCGGTAGCTTCGTCGTGGCTCGTCTCCCCAACATCTACCATGATCGAGTCGTCGTCGTCCACTTCATCCTCATTTACTATGCCATCATTGTCGGTCACGTGCACATCTTCGACGTCAACTCTTCCTCTATCACCGTCCACATCGATGCTTGCTCCGATACTACCGCCGCTTGCAGCCATCGCAAGCGTGCTGGGTCTCTGTTGCTGAGCGCTATGTACGGCCTGTACGAGTACTCGTGGCCTAATGTGAACCTTTTTTAGCCGGCTGGTGTGGTTTGAATTTTGAACAACTTGTAGTCTTTGTAGTAGCAAAGGGTTTCGATCGAGAGGTAAGGCTTGTCTCTGCGGGCTGAGGGGTGAGAGAAGCGTTGACTGTTGACCAATCAAAGAGGGTTGGACCCACTTTGATACTCGTACGTAGTGAATCTTTACGGAGGTTTTGTGCTTTCCGAGACTAGCCGAGACCCTCCGACCCTAACCCTAACCCGAACCCGAACCCTGTGCCAGTGGTTAGTGCTGGGATGCTGCTGTGATTGGTAAGACTCTACAGTAGGTCGACTCGACCGGCTTGGATGCTGTGCTTGGAAAGACTCTACAGCAGTAGTACTCGTAAGTTGACTCGGGATGCTGTGGCTGGGAAAGACTCCAAGTTGATTGAGCTGCGTATAATATACCCTCACGTAGCCAACCAGAGTGCCTAAATAAGCTACTCTTGGGAGCATCGAAAATGCATATTCCAACGTTTCAGTAAATACCTCCAGTCGAGATGTGTATCGCAGCTTGTAGGCTCGCATCTTGCACGTGCAACATCTCCGGCTTCGCCTTCGCCTGCTTTATTTGGGCGTTTTCCTCAAAGACCGGCGAGCATCGTTCCCGCACGTTTGGGATCACCCACCCTCTTCGCCCTTTCGGGACTCCGAACTCGATTTTCATGATCCAGGTTGGACACCGGAGGTGGCCATTGAATAGTTTGGCGACGTTCTCCACGATTCTTCAGATAGTTTCATTTACGTGTGAGTGCAGGACGGACCTCGATCATTATGCTTTGCTCCCGCGTGAGATTTCTTATAGTTGTCGACTCGATCTTGGGTCGGTTTTGTCCAGCACTCGACTTTCCGGCTTTCGAGCCCGTTTATGGCTACCCATAATAATAAAACTGGGTGCACCAGGATCGGCGATAATAATAACGATATTCTAAATGCAATCAGTATGATACATCCTGAGTCAGTTACGAGTACCATTCCTCGCGTGGATGAGTTTTTTTTTTTTACATTTTGGGTTAGACGCGAGCGTTCTCCCTCTTCGACATGGTGTCTTCGTTCCATCAGATCACGCGCACAAATACACGGTTCCCCTCGCGGTGTTCTGCACTCCTCCAACGGGATGGCGGGTCATGCCGCACGGCAGCAGTGCATAACCCGGTGGGTTCACAAGATAATTCAACGTGGTTTACCAGAGTTGTCAGGCAGGCTGCTGCCTATGCGAGTAAAAAAACTTTCTCCGTTTTAGACTAGTCCTGCCGATATGCAACGCCAAGTGTAGGGATGCTAGGTTCAAGAGGACAGGGTATCCCTAGCCAGGTCAGCCTATGGAACGGGTACTCGTTGGTACTCACGTGTGCTGTTTGCGTAGAGATAGAAGAAGAGCAGGTTTATTCCGTTTTCGCGTGATGAACGACTGAGAAGACGAGATGGCACAAAGCCATCGGGAACCATCCCTGGTTCCCACCTAAGATACCGCCTTCCAAGTACTACCAATACGATTCTTATACCTGATACCAGGTATTTACCAAACGTTTCCACATCATGTCAGCAGTACCGTAACACTTCGGCTTCGTAGCCTTGCCGTTCAGAGGTGTGGGAGTGGGTTTTGAGGAGCCGCATCTTCGACTCATGTTTTAGTTCGTGGAATCGGGGTTTCCACGAATTTATCATATTTCTGCATATACGGCTCATCAGGGTGGGCTAGTGTTACGGTACTGCTGACATGATGTGGAAACGTTTGGTAAATACCTGGTATCAGGTATAAGAATCGTATTGGTAGTACTTGGAAGGCGGTATCTTAGGTGGGAACCAGGGATGGTTCCCGATGGCTTTGTGCCATCTCGTCTTCTCAGTCGTTCATCACGCGAAAACGGAATAAACCTGCTCTTCTTCTATCTCTACGCAAACAGCACACGTGAGTACCAACGAGTACCCGTTCCATAGGCTGACCTGGCTAGGGATACCCTGTCCTCTTGAACCTAGCATCCCTACACTATGCCTACCTCGAGACCGTTGGTTGCCGCCTACCTTGACGACACAATCATCTTCGATTACGGCCAATCGACTCACTCACGTCAAAATGATGGGTTCCTCTTTTTTCGAGTGCCTGCGCAAGCATTTTTTAAAGCGATCACCCTCAAACATGTCGGTTGGGCGCCTACAGACGTAAATTGTTCACGTCTAACTACAGTACTACTGTAGTAGTTCGCCAGCGGGTGTGCACCGGAACACTGAAGAAAAGGTCTCGGCCTTGACCAACATGTCTACACCTCGGGGCCTGGAACAGCTTAGCCCTCGTTTTATATGGCTGCTCGAATTTTTGCAAGCGTCTGGCGGATAATTCCTCAAAAAGAGTGTGGAAAATGTGCTTACAACTTCGATAGAAACTTCGGTCGCCTAATACCCACCGAGCTCTTGGCTTTGTCCGTCTTGGTCTTTTCACCAGTTGAGACGCTGTCGCGGGCTCATGTTGTCCTTTTAGGGTGTACTACTACGCTAGCGTCGATAGATTGTGGCGCTTGTTATCTTGAACAGGACAGTCCCGATGGTTCTGTTCAACCCATTGTGTGAGTCAGCCGCGTCACTCTCGATTAGGAGAGACTCTGAGTTCCCCTCGACGACTTGGAACCAGGCAGAGGAGTCTGGTCTATTGAGCGTGTTTGGGGTTATTTTTGGACTACGCCAAATCCACAGTTTTTCGGGTGGCAAGGCACTCGAAAACTTGGAAACGTTTGCGATTACAAAGCTCATGTCCAACGATGGCTCTCGAGTTTCTCACCGCGCTCGACTACACACTCGAATTTCGCAAGGGCGGTGCAAACGGTAACGCCGATTTTGTGTCCCGCCTGCGGCAACCTGCCACCGAGCACACCTGTAGCGAGTCCATAGGCAGCTCATCCCGGCGGATGATGAGCTATTTATGGCGTGTATTGCCGCCTTTACCGCGTGCCCAGTCTTTTATGCAGTATCAAATCGTACCGATGCCGGAATGCACTGGAATTCCATAAAAACTCGTATATAGCGTATGCAACCGTCCGATCTGAATATTGAGAGGCCTTGTGACAGGGCTTCTTGTACTGGCTGTTTCTCCGGGGTGTTGATTCGACATATGTATGCGATCTCGTACTACTACTGAATCATTTTGACCGTCTTCATTGCTAATCGACCCCTACCCCCCCCCCCCCAGAAAATAGAGGTTTCAATGCTACATCAGGCCTGTCGACCTGGGAAACGGGCCAATCGGTCCAGTTCTTTTATCGAATTATCACTATCCATTTTTCTAGAGGCGTGTACCGCCGGGTGCCGTCGCCGGGTGCCGTTTCTCTCGAGCTGTACTTCAAACAAAGTATCTACACAGCCCATTTACATGGACACGAGTTTCAGGAGCGATTTATCTGAACTGAAATAATATTGATGGCCAGAAGCTGAATTCGTAGAGGTCTCTCTAGGTGCTACAAGCCTGTCGACCTATCCTTGGGCAGCATTACGAATGTTGGGCCTTGGCTTCGCCTTTCCAACATGACCGAATACCAACAACCACCACACATCAAAAGAGCGATTTTATCATTTCTCCCTGCCGATGGCCACAGATTTCATCGCAGCGCTCCTCCCACACACCACAAATAGGGCGGTACTCTGTTTCGCGGGCTTCGGTAGCTGTTGTGGCTTGTGGACATCTCATCCGTGACCTCAGATCACTTTCAAGCAGCAGGCCTGTTACTTGCAGGGGGTTCCTCGGGAAAATGAACGACGTAAAGTCACCGCCTAAAATTTTCGTGAAAGGCGACGTTTGCGGTCACCGCGATACTATCCGATGTTTACCGTTACCGAGCAAATGTCCACCGAGAAACTATTGACTTACCGTTGCTGATCAAACGTTTACTCATAGGTGACCGTGAACCTAGGCCGAGGTTTTATTGATTTACCGTTGCCACGCAATACTCGTACGTAGCCTACGGAGATGACTCGTTACCGTCAATATTTACCATGGTATTTCAGTACCGACCATTTTTTTACCGAGGGGTGCCGTTACCGACCAAAATTCCCGTCGAACTACCGCCTTCTGGGTTACCGATCCCACCAATATAGGTTTGTCTCGTTACCGAAAAATATACATCCGACCATTCCCGAGGTGTCTCGTTACCGAACTAGTTTACCGCCAAATTACCGCCGTTTTTCGCATTCCCGACCTGACCAATACCGAGGTGTCTTGTTGCCGAACAAGTTTATCGTCTAACTACAACCGTCTGTGTTGACGATCCGACAAATACCCAGGTGTCTCGCTACCCAACCTTTTCACCGTCTAAACACCGCCGTCTGAATTTACCGATCCGATCATTAGCGAGGTGTCCTTGCTACCGAACAAACCTATCGGACCATTAACGAGGTGTCTCGTTACCGAATAAGGTTTCCGTCAAATTACCACAATCTTGCATTGCCGACCCCACCATTACCGAGGTGTCTTGCTACCGAACAAATGTACCGCCTAAGTACAACCGTGTTCCGTTACCGAAAAAACACTGCCGTCAAATTAAATTGCCGCCGTTTCCATTTTAGCTACCGTCTTAAATGTACATCATGGTGAAAAAAAATGACCTATCAGAAAACTCCGGGGGCACGAAATGTTTTACTAACCATTTAGCTACCGTCTTGAATACAGATATACGTACAGAGGAATCATTTTGAATGCTTACAGTTAATTGTTTCTCAGCTAATCACTATTGACTAGTGTAAACCTCAACGTTGAGCCTCACATATCTAGTTGACACCCGCAACAACTCCGTATTATATCCCTCATATCACATTGACCACGAGATCACGCCCGGCCTTCGGGCGGCGAGCCTTTAGTGGCGCATATTCGTAAAACTCGCCCAAATCTTGCCAAGCCCAGAGTGATCTATGTATGTACTCTAAGACCCCCATAAAGAACGGCGAGGATGTAAGGATTAACTTTCCCCACTTCAAAAACCTGTATTTCAACAAGAGGGGATGGGGAAACAAACGCCCGCGACCTTGGGCTTTAAAGTTCCCCGGATAGCTCCGGGCACAGACGGGCATTTTTTTCAAGAATAACAAGGAGTATCGCACTCATTGAGCACGTCAAGCTGCAGATTACCTACCTCGTACGGCAGTCCACTACGTGGCAAACGAGCATTGCTACGTGAACTTCATGGATGACCTCAACAGTATTTATGGCCCGACTTGCGTAATGTGCGTATACCGTATTTATATCTGCAACAATGCGCGGGCGACCATCTTACGTTACCACACGCCGGTTTTATCGGCTATTTGGAGAAGCCGCGTGTGATATCCGTGTGCGCCTTGTGGCCTAATCATACTTTCTATTCTGGGCAGAAAGGAACTTGACTACTGTGCACACATCGCGTAGTATTTGTTTACATTTTCTGCGAACGTCTACAAGGGCACCGCGTAGAAGAAAACACCTACATAAGGCGCAACTCGACGAAAATCGACAAACGCGAGAGTGCTGTGTTCATGAATAGGGGCAGGCAAGGAGGGAGAGGCTGCCTACTTTGTGGCCCTGGGTGAAAGGATGGACTGAACTGAAGGGCGCTTGGTGACACATTGAAAGTGAATATTCTGTCGAACGTCAACCTGCACCTCTCTCTACACGCAAATACGTACCTTACTTACATCTCTTCGACTTCGAGAAGCTATGGTGGTGTGTGCCGGAAGCCTGTTTGATCACAACTATACTCTGTTACAGCTTATTGTTAAACCAGGTCAACTTCCTCCCCTTGGCGCGGGAGCTGAAGGTGCGAGAGTACTACCTGCTGCCCCCTGTCGCCAGTGCGGGTGGGAGGGGTGTCAGTCACAGACCCTCGTCTCGCCGGTATCAATACGTTTTCGTCGGTTATCGTCCCCCATGCCAGAATAGTAATCAAGACCATGGCAATGGCAGACATAAGAAAAACAAAGTTGTGGTCCACCCAATCGAAGGTGGAAGGAGAAATGGACCACGCGAACATGGTTGCAAACCCCATTGGGCCGATGAAGCGGCCGAGACTCTCCGTCGTATAGTACAGCCCGCCGAGCTTTCCACGCATATTAGCTTGAACCATGCTTGTAGATGCAACCACCAATGCGAGGGTGACCTGACGAAACAACGGAAGGGTGGAAATGGGGACCGGTCCGCAGAGGTGAGTGGGTGGGTTGGCGAAGAACGCCGGCTGCGGCATCCTAGCGCTCTGCTGAGCGTCGATAGCGCCATTACCAGCTGCACCAGTCACTGGAGAATGTCGACTCGCGACGATCGCCATTCGAGCCTCTGCTCGCGCCGTGAAGTGTCATTTTGAAGACGCGGCCTCTATTTGGTCAATAAGTGTCATTTTGAAGAGGCCTCTATTTGGTCAATACCTATGGTACGACCAAACATCCGTCGATAAGGCATCCTAACCGATAGAGTTGCTGCAGACACACACACCTATATACCGTGGTTTGAAGATGTAATGTGATGACAGTGCTCTCACCATCGCATTGCAGCAATATATCAGAGCGGTGCTCGCCACCGACACGACGAAAAGGCTTATGTTGTTCCAGCTGAGGCTCTGAGCGCCTGAGGCGACTAGGAAGGCAGGTATTCCCACGAGACAGCCGATTCGCTGCCATATCGTGATTCCGAGCACTTTGACGACACCAGGAAATACGAAAAACTGCAACATCGCCACGATCAGGCCGGCCGAAAGGAAAACCTGTAAATGCGATGGAAAAAGGGGGCAAGGTGATGTGATTCCAAAGACACCTAATATGTACTGAACGCCATAGTCGACCGTGGAATAAATAAATACTGTAGGTATGCTCCATGAGACCGTCCTCTTCCTTACTTCGTTTGGTACGATCACGATGCAAAATTGGGCCGCATATATATATACGAAGTAGTACCGCGGTACGACATTAGCAAGGGAAAATACAGCAGCGCCAGCCGGACACGACTTCACACAATATTATCCACAACCATGGTCCTTCGTGCCGGCTTATGTAGCTCCGTTGGTGTTTCTCGTAAACGTACCTGGGTTGCTGTCGCGATTTTTCTCACGCCCAATGCTATCACGGCCTGCACGGGCAAGAATCTCATGAAACATTCCTTGAGGAGTGCGAAAAGGCTTTGCCAAAACGTCAAAGGCAGTGTCGTACCTCTATTTCGCCAAGCACTCGCACCTTGCCGATCTCTATGGTGCCCCAGTTCAACCCTCCGACGTCAGCAGTGCTGAGCGCCCAAAGAGGGTACGCCTCTTCGAAACCAATAAGTAGCGCCTGTTTTCAGAGAATGTCCATTGTAACACAGCGCAGAAAAAACGCAAGATTGCACTCGAAAGTGTTTGTTTTTGGGGAGATGGTATTCCGCGTTGTAGTTGTTATTCGCTCTGAGACTTGTCTCAACGATTCTGCAGTCGATTACTCGCGTAGCAACCTTCAAAGGTTATAGTATTAGAGGGCGTGGAAAACACGCAGAAAAGTCGCATTAGTAGTGCCTGTCTTACGAATACGCCAGGAAGACGTCTTCCAACAAAACTCAAGGCTTGCGAGGAGTGTTGTGGCCAATCCCCACCATAAGAATGGTACACGCTGAGATTTCCGTAGAGTGCATCTTCTCGGGTACTGACCTGTCTTACCTGTATTGCACACCCGAGAAAAAGGACCGTCTTCACGTTTGGTGTGCTGAGTATTGCACCCACTCCCCCCTCTGCGAGGTCTTCTTCACCGCTCGGCACCAACACGCGACCACCTCTATCGCCTCTACCTATCCTGCCTGCAACCTCGCCGTCGTCCATCTTTAGCACCTCGAGAGTAAGCGAACCCGCGCCGTGTTGAGCCAATTCCTCCCCGCCGTTGCCATCCACCGGCTTGTGTTGTTCCAAGCTTCCTCTGCTTGTGCTAATAAAATAACTTGTTTGTGAACCATTGTCAGGCGTTTCCTCTAGATCGTGCTCGAGAGCCGTACTGCTGGTGCCCCTGAGGAAGACAGCATTGCAAACGGCCACACGAGGTAGACGCATGCATGGAAAGCACGCCCGGTTATCCTTGCACCCCCGTCATTCCACCACGTGGTGGTGGTAGACATCTCGCCCGCACAAACTCAACGTATCGCCTATGAAGACGCTGAATACGCAGGTTTTGAAATGCCGATGCCGCAGCCGCACTGCTATACGTGGCCATTGATCGTTCCATAGATCGGGGTGAGGTAGGGTCTCCACAAGAAAAAGTGGCACAACTCATGTAGGGCGAGGAGAACAAAGGAGCGACCGCTTTCACCCTTGGCAAAAACCTAAAACACATATTACCGACAGCGTTGCTTCCACCCAGCTGACAGAGAGATAAATCGCACCCCGTACTGCAGAATGCGCATCCAGGCGATGCGGCAGTAGGGAAACTCGACAGTACAGTATAAACGGAAACTCCTACTACGCTCGACCTGCATCCTTTCATCCCGCTACGACGCTGTCTCACCTGCTCAATTCCTGTGCGACACGCTCTGTTTCGAAGTCCTTTGTCTCTGGAACATATATGATCACAAGCGGTATCAGTGCGAGTGCCAGGCATGCCCCCACCAGGTTCGGGAGAAGAAACGGGTACCTAGATAGACGTTTTGATACGATCCATCCGCGATAATCGTTAGCGCCAGGTTGTGTAAATGAAGATCGGGAAGGCGGAGAAAAATTTACAACTGCCGCAGCAGCAGGCAGGCACGTGCTTCCATTGCACCCCATACTAAACACTTAGAATACCTTTGGCGCCTGAGAGTGCATGAAAGCACAACCTTCGGAACGGGAATTTGAAAGGTACCGTCGCGGTTGGCTTGATGTGGGAGCGACTCGACTTACGTGCCAAATATGCCTGTAGCAGAAAATACGCTGGGGTAGTTGACGGCCGGCTGCGCTAGGAGGCCGCCGATCCCCGTACCGAACACGAGACTGAAGGCTTGGCAACCTGTAAAGAGTGCGACCGACGGGAAAACGAGCAGGCGACAAACGATATTCGGCGTTCACCAGTATGAGGCCGTTATGGATTGCGATAGCAACCAGCCACGTTTGCGGCCACCCTTGGGGGTTTCAGTCAGACAACCAACCGCGTTAGCAAACCGGCTTTGATACGAAATTGTACCGACTCAGCCCTAATCCCAGCCATATGAAACAATCTTGTGTTTGACCATGAAGCGTCAGTTCGGAATAGGATTCACGTGAGGGCTCGATCTTGAATTGGGTACGATTCCTAAGGATGACCGCTAACGCCCCTGGTCGCTACCGCATTACAGCAGTAGCGTGTACCGCTGAACGAGAAGCATGGCTGAGGAAACACTCCAAGACAGTGCTACGAAAAGGTTCGTCACCACGTGAATGTTCTTCAACGTTGACAGGTGTAGAAACCAAGTTTGGTATCTACTGTAGTAGTGGTTCTCACCACTGAAGTAAGTCATCCCTTGTAGTACGTGCTCATGTCCGCAAACCTCGCGCACCGTGGTTCTAAGGGCAGGCGAGATGCCGTTTGTCAGCCCGAGAATGAACCTATGCGATAAACGTTAGCGGTGCGGTTGACATCTTGGTCGTGGGCAATTTTGTGCAGTGTCAAGTGCTTTGGGCATGCATGTAGACCATTACGCGTATGCTATATCAGAAATGGCACGACCTTCTTGGGCAGCGAAACTGCTGTAGGTCGGGCTAACGTCTTCGAGACGACACCCAAATCCGTCGAAATACCACGAACGGCGGCACGGGGCTCCTGACGCACCTCGATGCCATGGCAAAGGCGAAGTTGGTCGATAGCCCAAACGTCACCGAGAACATAATGATCGACAGCAGCCCACCAATGATCACCGGCTTCCTCCCGATGGAATCGGTGACGTGCCCCAAAGGGTAAGCGCTCACGAAACGGCCGAGGGTGATCGCACTCGCTACATAACCAGTATAGAAGCCTGCTTTTTTATAGCGGAAGCAAGGGAGAATTCAGGCGATAATTAGCAATGTCATATTCTTGCTTCTCCTCCGATATACTTCAAAAACAGGTACTCGTAGCTCTAGATGCTAAGCTACGGCAGCAGTATACATTTGAGGAGCAGCACTTCGGCTACAATGATGACCTTCTGGGTAGGTTATGCCTTACACATGTAACATGCTTGCCCTGCCTTACACTCTGTGGAGCTGCGTGGCCGCCTGCAGACCAGCCACCGTCACTGGTATAGACACTTTCGGCTGCGAAAATACGTGAGGTGTTCTCCGTGACGAACAAGTTTCCCCCGCAGCTAACCTCCGTCGCATGGTGTGGTGGCCTAAGGTATAACGTGAACAGCCTTGGGGTAGGCTATCGATATCATGCAGCATCAAGTAGTGCTGCCGCCGACCCCCGACTTGACTGTCGCGGACGGATAAACTCAAGGTGTGGCTCCCGTGCAGACCGCTGAACCAGATGCGATCCACTTCGAGGTGGAGATAGCGATACGTGAGATAAAAACCACGAAGCTATTGGGCCCGATGCAGAACCGGATACCCCGGGAAAAGCTCCGTGAGATAATCGTCGCTGTGTGGAGGCGAGAGGGCGTGCCGCAACGATGGAAGGGTGTCACAACCAAGGCCCGAACGCGAAGAAGGATATGACGAAGTGGGGTAACTATCGAGGCACCTCCCTGGCGGCGCATGCCGCTAAACTAGTTCTTACGTCATGGTGGGCCGCCTGCGTGACTATTGCTAGTGAACTGCAGCATATTCTAAGGGCAGAACAGCGCAGCTTAAAACCGCAGCGCTCGACGGTTAACGTGATGTTTGTGCCGCGGTAACTCCATGAATCGGTTACAACGAGGGACACCCTCTTGCCCTCGTGTTTCATCAACCTCACCAAAGCATAAATATCCGCCGATGGGACCCTCGCGTTGGCTGTTGTAGCCCTTTTCAGCAATGCCACCGAGAACCCTGGCGGTGGTTTGTCAGCGTTACAACTACATGAAAGCACGTGGCGCCGTTGGACGACGGTGGCAAGTACTCCAATACGTTCCATGTGATGCAGGGCCTCCGGTAGATGCGTGCCATCGCCGCTGCTGTTCAACGCTTCGTTTACAATCGTACCGCTCACGGCCGCGAGGCGTTTCAGTGCGGACGAAGAGTGTTTGGTGAGCATGGTGCATGTCCAACAAACTGAAAAGGAAGGACGGACGCGCGATGCAAGGTACGGACCAGAAAAGTCGATCGGCAGGAAGAACCAATGTGGGGAACGTTGGACGCTGGCGACATGACTGTTGTATTAGTTATATTGTTTTCCTGTCACCGTAAACCTTAGATGATGCTAACGGCGATCATAATGACGTGCGTGGCCGTGCTTACAGTCGCGGAGGTCAAGACGGATTTATTGTTCGCGAGGACGAAAGGCGCGAGGGGCGTGCGGTTCACCGTCGCTGCAGGCGACTAGGTATACAACCATACGAATGAGTTTGTGTGTTGAAGCGGGGTGTCCAGCGGAGACGGTGACCTCAGTAGCGATGATGCGCGGTGTACACGAAAGGCCTGGTCATGCTTTCGGCGGTATAGCCTAGACCTGGATCGTCACTCGAGCGACCGCTCCAACTTGAGCTGGAGATGCCACAAGCAGTTGAATTCGGGGTCCTCATATGCAGGAGCGCCCGGTAGAGCCCAACAAATCACTCTCTACGAAGAACTACCGCAAGCCCATGACCCCCTGCTACGACAAGCCACCACAAAATACCACGATGATAACCATTGCTAATTGTTTGACATGTTTGTCAGGAACTACTGCTACTGCTGTACTACTGCAGAATCCTCACCCCCCCCTCTCTCCGCTTCCCGCAGTGGCGACAACGCTTTATTAATAGGCGTATATCTTCTTGCGCTGTACAATTCTACGTGGCATGTCCTATTCTAAAACACCCGCCCGATCTCGAAGCAGGTGCACCAAATACCCAAACCCGTATGCTACAGTAGTTTAAGCCACCGAGCGGCTTCGATGATAGCCTCCCAGAATTTAATCAAGCACCGCATTCATTCCCGCACCCATTTTACGACCAACAAGTACCCGAACGGCACCCTTTCTTCAGGCGCTCATTTCCAATGCCTGCCGAAAACCCCGTAAACAACGTCCTTCGTCTACCTAAGCACCGTCATGCAATGCTCTCGCAGCCTGTCCTGGCGAGTGCATTGGCAGAGGACACACTTCATGCGATTTTGGCGCTTCCGTTTCCGTCAACTGATGCATTGAAGGAGCAAGAAAAATAGGGTCTACCGTAGCTTGTCACACGGGGTCTTTCGTCCGGCTCCACATCACCCCCCCCCGTTGAGCAAGGTCTCAACGACTTCAAATGTCAGTACAATGACAGCTTCAACTATAGCAAATTCACGCGATTGTCCAACAACTACTGTACAAGCCACACCGTAAAACCGGAAGCAACATTAGGTCATCCACACATGCGTCGCGATCTCGCCACGTTGATCAGAGTCTGGGCTCATGGCCAGACACAAACCCCTGTCTGCTTGTCCTACTCGTCAGTGCCGTAAAAACAAAGACACATTAAGCACCCCATCATACCTTTCGTCGCCCTAATCTCCGAGTTGAAGGTTCCGAAACCGCCAGCCCAAACATCACACATGCCTCGATTGTCGACGTCGCCATCTTCTGAAAGCGATAGGAGGGTCACGAAACAACGCCCACCCGCACACGCTTGCAATTATTCCTCCCCTCAAACGTTGCTGGCCTTTGCCCCTCCACCCTTGAATTCACCGTGCACTCGAGAACGTCTGCAATCTAAAAGCCAAATACCCGTAACTATTTAAGACCAAGAAGGGTATTCTCGCCGTGAGTGGCGAGAGGGCAAGTGTTTACCGAAGACCCTGCTTCAAAAACATCCAAACGGTCACCACCATACAACCATTTACACATCGCCTGCTCGAATTATATCCGGGTTTGGGAGATTTCCGTGGGGTATTCCGAAAAGCCCACTGACGCAGGCCACGCCAGTCCACAAGAAGAGGGTTCTATCAACCAAGTTGTTTTATATACAGAGCCTAAAATGTACGAGTGACAGTTGCCAATAGTCTTGAGGCGCGTCCCAAATGATTTCGGGGACACGCGGAAAACCATATCGTGGGAAACATTGACCACGATGGTAGCGCGAGCCGACGCAACCTCCTTTCCCTGGGCTCATGGTCAAATGACTCCCTTAATCAACTCCAACCTGGCCTGTCGTCGCCTACTCATGCCAAATCGACACTTTGTGGTAGCAAGACACCCATGATCACGTGAATGCCGTCCTATCCACAAAGATCGATCTCACGAGCTGCGAAATTTCTCAACAAAGAAAAATGACGTGTCTGAGGACAGCTTCAACATACGGAACGTGTAACAGCTTTGTGAGCTGTTTCGCCCTTTCGCAAGGCCGGCCTACCTTCCGTTGTTGCTGATCCTGCGCTGGACATCCTTCAGACTCCAACCCCGCTTGATTCCCACCGTGTCTTGCCTGTTCTGTCACCGCCCCGCATTCCATTACCTTTCCTCCTTAAGTTTATATTTCTTGTGCAAGCACAGTTGTGTGTAATCTCCGTAATAACGCCTTATGTGCTTCAGTCTTGAGCACAGCTCTTCTCTCTCGGCGTGGGCACAACCGAGCCCATACCGGCTCATTGACGACCAGTCTCCACTCTACCTTCCTCGGTGAAACTATAGCTTACTCCCACTGTTCGAGCACCGTCTCTACCCTAGTCGCTAACTAACTGTCGACGTTTCTCGAAGGTGTCCTAGTGGCTCCGCCCACCCCGCATTCAAACGCGGCCAGCCGCAGGTACTCCGTACGATGTACCAGGTAGACATATCACGTACACTGCTAAGTACACACGTCAGAGATGTGTGCTGTTGTCTGACGCGCCTTCAGCGATCTGACTCAGCCACAAATTCAACCATTGGCAAGTGAGATCGTTGCAACCATTGACGCACGAGATCATTAAAATGAGTCCCGCCTTTCAACCCCTCCGGAAATACCCCACCCTCCTCCCGCCTGCCCACCCGCCTGTCCACGCGCCCGCCCTCTTGCCCGCGGAGAGTAAGCGCGGGACACCGACAAAATATGAGAACATGAGTTGACGTATACTGCAGTGCGTCTTGATTCATCGATTTGTTCTAGCCCAATACGACAATACGAAGTATAGTACCAACCCCTCTTTGTAGAGTCCGGTGGACGATTCCTACTTGGTGCATGCGTGGGAATATTCGAACGTTTTCGTTCTTAGAGCACGATATGTGTTACACCTCTAATGGGCGGTCGAGTGAGAGTTACGGCAGTGAGTGCTGTTTTCGTGTTATTAGAATTCTGAAGACAAGCTCTGATAAGCTTCCGACAATGTGGAATGGCGTGGCGAAACCACAACCATAAACAGGACCAGTAACAGCAGCACATGGACAAGCACGCGGTTTCGTTTTGTGGAACAAATGTTAAAGCTCTTGTTGCTGCAAGTAGAAGTAGAACTCGAGAAAGGTGCGCCTTGCTTGATTCACAGCCCTTTGGACGGACCACGCGCACTGTGAGCAAAAGTTTTTGTCCATGGGTCGACTACTGTAGAGCTACCTTCATTCCAAGCAGTACTTCAGGAAAGCACACGCAGCGTTACGATGGTGGCAGTATAGTGCGAACTGTAGTGTACTACAGTGATATATGATATGTGATAAAGGTGTACAAGTAGATGTGCTAAACACCATACATACCAGGTAAATGACCACGCATCAGTACCCTGGTAACCAACTACAACTCACATCAATAATGGAGCTATAGCTACAGTATATGGGATTTATCGCTGTTCCGGATGGCTGAAATTCCAGATGAGATTATAACAGCATTATGCATTTTTTTTTTTTTTTTTTTGTCCATCCCATTTATTATCTTCGCCCTTCCTTTCTCTCTCCTCCCTAGTCGTAACTCAGATCCGGGGTCACAAAGTAGGCTCCTCTCCCTCCTCCCCCACTACGGTTCTTGCCTTGTATTTTTATCGCGAGAAGACTTCAGCCTTTCCTTCCCTCGTCGACTCGCATCGAATTGTGCCTACCCACGCTACTATTAATTGGCGCTCTCAGCAGTTAGTTGATTCCGTTTTTTATTTATTTTTGCAAATAAACTCAAAAGTCCGACCCACGTGAGATTCGAACTCCAGACATCAACGTTCAGAAGCGTTCGAGGTTACCTCTAGACCATCGGGGCGACCGCATTGGCATTGGTTGACCCACAAAGCACATGCTGGATGCCTCATGATTCGACCACAAAAGGGCACCCCGTCTCATTCTCCGCGCTCCACGTGTAAGTCCCAGGGCCGCCGGAGAATCAGCGCCCTGTACCGTGCAAGCATAGTAATAATTCACCATACCTGGTGCCAGGTATGTGAACATGTTCGTTCTGAAAGGCGCACTGGGTAGGCTGTAGGAGGGTCCGCGTGGCCTGCAAGTCGTGTCGGTGCTGAGCACATCATGTATGTCTACGGATATAGATCGAAAACGTTTACGTGGCTCCTCAGCACGTCTCATTTTGTATGCATATGCTCTTTGGACTCCTAGAGCTACACGTCCTCAGCGCGAGGCCCTGAAACTCTAGGTAAAATACAGCGCTTAGGCGGATTGTCTCACCTTCTAAAAGTCCGTAAGCGTCAAAATCGTACTTTTTTCTCGGAGCGCCCGCGGTTTCAATTTCCAAAGATTGCGACAAAGGGGATGATAATCCAAGACGATAACTCCTGCTTAGAACCCCACAGTACTCATGGTATATCCCCACTGCCCCGAAAGCGACACACGGAAGACGCAGCAGCAAGTCTGCGGGTCTGCGGATACATCAGCATAGCTACCACTTACACATATATATATGTGGGTACTCTCACACTGCGATATTTTGTGGGTGGTGCAGTCGGTGCTTACCCTATATCGCAATATCTCACCAGCTTCGTTCGTTGTTTCCAGCCCGAGGAGATCCATGACCATCACGCCGATATATGGGAACAGGCTGACCAGAGAGTAGTTGTTGAGCGTCATGCACAGCACCAGGATGGTCACGGTCTGGACAGGGAATGCGCTTCGTTTGCCTTCACGAACGGTGGTCATGCTTGGCCTTCGGATATGTACGTACGGAAGCACCGGTATGGATATACCAGCTGTTTTCGTAGGGGTCCTTGCGCCAACGATTGAATTTCTGAATATCAAAATACGACTTTTTGTAATGATCCATGCAATGTCGATCTCTCACAGCAAGCTTGCTGCATTGCTTATTTGCTGTATACCAAATTTGCTGTATACCAATAGCCTGGTATGCCACAATCTCAGCCAGGCGGTGGTCGGAACAATTAAGGAAGGGTTCTCAACTTCAAGTTAAACGAGAATTGCGTTAGTCCGAGAACGGCGTACCTTGAAGATTTTAGCTAGGAGGTAAAATTCTTGACCATACTTCATAAAGAGGGCACTACTGATGTACTGAAGTACATGTGTGAATTTGACCAACCCCAGAGCGTATATATGAGCAAATACCCGGAATGCCAACCCCAGTTAAAACTGGAGCTATAAAAATGTTGAACATTCATGTATTAATTCGTACCTGGTAGTATTTTTTTCTAATTGACCTACACGAGGAGCGCACGCCACCGCGCCAAAGATATCGGCGTGTCGCAGATCGCAGGCTGCTAATTTTGATGTCGCGCAAGCGGTGCCAGTGCTCGTGCCTACACCGAACACACACTCCACGGCAATCTCTACACCAAGGCCCACGTCAATCTTCTCGGCAATATCCACGGCAAGCCTCCACGGCACTCCACGGCAAGCCACGGCCAAGCCCACGGCAATCCCCGCCGCAACCCACCGCAACACCCACGGAAACGCCCACGGCAAAGCCCACGGTAATCCGCGGCAAGATCCACATCGATCCCCACGGCAAGCTACGGTGTACTGATACCTCTGACTAATTGCTACTGTTAGTTTCACGTACACCAATGTTACCATGCATACTGTACCCCCCCCCCCCCCATATGCGGATGATATACTGTGTAGTATCAGTGCAGAGAATGGTTATAAAAATCATACTGTTGATCCTGGAATCATCCACGGGGGGCACCGACCTGTACCTTTCACGAAGATTAACTGTTGAACACATGCGGTTGACGTGGGAATTGCCGTAGCCATTGTCCTTGGTTGCCGTGGTACAGTAATGCCATGGCGGTTGAAGTGGGTTGCCGTGGATTTTTTCGTGGAAAATTCCGTGGGAACTGCCGCGGTACTGCTGTGGGTTGCCATGGCGAGTTCCATGGATGTTGTCATGTGCCATGGGCACAACCGTGGTACTTGCCGTTGCAGTGCCATGAACAATGGAAGCCCGTGGACCTTGCCGTGGCAACCCGCGGCTTGCTACGGTAGCCCTTGGCAAGACCCACGGAAGTACCGCGGTTAACCGCGGATTGCCACGGTCTCTGCCACGACACTCCAAATAAAAGTCAAATGATGTGCATCCTTGGCCAAGAGGGCAGTAGAAGCAATACGTGCCTGCTGTCGTCGTTCGGGCACACATGGACTACTGCAGTCTCCTGGTTTGCGAACTGTGTGCTGCCGGCGTTAGTGTTTAGCTCGCACAAAAAGCTTCGCAAGACCAAGAATCATACCAACAGCCAATCAAATGGAACCAGCAGTGGTGAGGTGGTTCCAGCATTTTGCATCCAAAATTACTACTCGTGAAAGGCGCATCTTGGATCACTGTCTTTCAAAGCACCTCAACAGCCACAGCGTCGCGTTTTCCGGAAAAAGTACCGAGGATATTTTGAACGAGAAGATGCCGACGTTATCTTCAACGACTCGGTCGTCGGGGTGGGAAGCCCCTGCTCCTGCAGCGGGACGTACTCCAGCTAGGTCCTCGGCTTTGGCGATGCCCACGCCGACTCAGCCTTTGTCTCAACTAGACCTGGCGACGGCCACGCTGCTTCTGCCCACGATCTCAGTTTTGGACGTTCCGTGCATGATCGGCGGAGGCCTGGGAGCGACCAGCGTGTGCGAGGCGTCCCGGATATTCACCGGGGATTGTTGGGGGTGTGACGCGAGTGAGAGGGCAGCACTTACCTTCCACTTGTACTCAATTGTGACTAAAATGGCCCCCATGCCTGGCGTGCTAAGATTTCTCGAGGTCGTCAGCCACACGGAGCAAACGGAAAGGCCCAGCACTGGCCCGGCCGCTTTTCGAGAGTGACTCGCCCTGGCCGGCATAATGGAGTACGCGGTGCGCGTGGCGTTGGCTAGCGGCCTGTTGAAGGCTTCCAGCGAATGCGTGTGTCTCCCCACCGACGCAGAGATAGAGGTATTCGTGGCAGCGGGAGCGGGGGAACGGGCGCGGCACTTCACAGTCGCTCTGACCGATGAGGAAACGGGTTCATCTTCCATCGTATTGGGAGAAGTGGTCATGCTGGCTCGGGCTCCTTCCGCGCGAAGGCGAGGTGTTTCCACAGCCCCGTTTAAGGTATCCGAATTATCGGCGGTTGCATTTATTGCACGTCGTACCTTTCGGGCAGTGATCATCATGGCTGCTATACCAGCTGTCTTGTTGATAGTGTTTTATCTCGAGAGCCGATCGACATGTCGGTAACAGTTTCGCATTATGCACCACAATTTTTTCTAAGCCGATGAATACTCGTCATCTTCACGAACTCGGAACCGTCGGTAAGTTCTTGAAATACGTTCTCTTCAAACCGCTCGTCCGAGATGCACTCACCAATTGCGTGTTTTTGCCCTCGAGTCCCCTGCACCTTGAAGAGATAGTCGTCAGGGTCCTTGCTCCATCCGGAGGTTCATTAGCTTCTCGTAGCAAGCGCGACGTGCTCCCTTGCTGCTATTGTAAACGTTGTGTTCAAGGCATTCCATGCCTTCTGTTCGTCTTCCAGACCTCTATATGCCTGAGGCCTTATTTTCGTACCGTTGAACAAGCGTAGCTGCAGGCCCACTCGTTACCAGGCAAAGCATCGGAAATATGGCGCGCTTCCAACGCCGAAATAGGCCAGATTTGTCAAAACACGGTCTTTCCCCGGTGGATAAAATCAGGCTTGGTTCCGTTCAATCATTCAGAACGTCAAATACGTCTTTTTTTTACAACGACAAAAATTTGTCATCTTCAAGTACCAGTCGATACAGCTGTCTGGCTTGGTTCCATCGAATTGTCTGGCTTGGTGCTATTGAATTTGGGGGCATTCCTCATGGCTGATGCCACACCCATACGTCCGGGTTCTTCTCCATTCTCAATTTTGTCGTATAACCAGGCTGCCTGAAACTTGCCAACCTGTCTTGATGGGCTTCTTCGGCTCGTTAATCTCGCTTGTATCCGCGGACCGGCTGAAACGTGTCGACCTGCCTGGCTGCCTGGTCTGTTAGTAGTGTGCACTAGGGATGTACATCAACTCTTTTTCGGGGTTGATTTGATTGTTGATTAATTTGTGTTGATTTAATCATGATTAGTCGATTCATATCAACACAATCAACTACACGATGATGTGATTAATAATCATGATTATCGGTTGATTGTTGATGGTTTTCACGGTTACACCACAAAACGCCTCTTTTTGATTCAAAAATAATCAGCTAATCATGATTAATTTCAATAATCAACTAACCATTGGTTAGTTAATTTGTGGCAATGTGCGCCGGGAAGAACATTTTTTACGGGTACATCACAAAACGCCCCTTTTTTATTCAAAAATAATCAACTAATCATGATTATGTTCAACAATCAACTAATCATCACTAGTTGATTTATAATCAGCAATCAACAAGAATTAATCACATCACGTGATTAAAATTAATCACCAAAAATAATCATAATCAACACGTGATTGTGAGTTGATGTACATCCCTAGTGTGCACTGACAGTTACTTACGTGTCGGTTCGGGCTATTGGCCTATTTTGGGTTGTTTGACTCTTGTCTTTTGAACTTATGAATTGATGCAGGTGCTGAGGAGCGTCACACCTCCCATGGGGGGCTACTTGGGATGATGACCGCGCTCTTGAAGACCAGCCGTGAGCTCGAGGTGCAGGAGGAGTCCGGTGGGAAGCAGCAGCAAACCACCGCTGGTGCAGCAGAAAGAGATGCTGTATCACCATCTTCGGAATACTTCGAAGGTGGTGGCGGGAGCAGGGAAGATTAACCTGTTTGCGCGGGAGCTCAGCCCTGTGGGGATCAGTTTGGAAGGAGAGGACAAGGCTACCTTCCACCGTACCACATCTTCGAGAAAACGTTGGGAGGAAGTCGTGGACTCGTGAGGACACGAGCAGCAAGTGCGGATTCCCTTTGGACATGGAGATTGTGTTTGCGATAGTGGAGGGTCCCGGAGACGATGCCGGTGGCGAACAAAACAGCAGCAGCAGCACGTTGTATAGCGCATACAGTTCCTTGCTGCCGATATCCCTGGACATTCAATCTTGCGCCAACAGCAAAGAGAACGGCCCGTTACATCCAAATGGTATCTCGACGGCACACGACGATGCCGAGTGCAATGCCCAGAAGGGCAAATAATACATAAGCACCCCGTCAAGGGTAAGTCCACTACGTTCACACGGTGACCGGACCAACACCAGCAGACGACGACGACAGGACACCTTCGGACAAGCTTTCGCGAGTTCATCACCGGACCTACGGTGGGAAGAGGACTACTTGCCCAGGCCTGAGCTCGACCCGTACATCGGCATTTGGATACAACTCCTGGGTCTTCTGCAGAAATCGTTGATCGTGGTTGTCAGTATCTTGGGAAGACTACGTACTGTCCACAACGCCGCTCAGTCTTACCAGCTGGTGTACACCGACCTGTTTGGTCCCAGATCCTCTCCTGCGCTTGGAGGATACCAATACAAACGACCAGCAGAAACGGTCATGACAGGGGTGTCGACTTCAGGTCACAAACATGGAGGCGCCATCCTTATTCGCACACGCGCTGGCGGTTCTGGTGTTGCGCACATCCCAATCGGAGCCGTTAACGCACGACAACATACCGGCTAACACAAGCATAGGTCGGATTGGGTATATTACCGCACACAACGGAAGGGGCAGCCAACACCAACAGCTATCCCGGATACGAGCCGCCTGACGCCGTGATTGGACTGTCCATTGTCATGAGGCCGATGGAATACACTCGGGCTACCGATAACTCAGTTCTTAATCATCGTTCGGACGGAAGGTTACGGCTGTTCCGAACTCGTCAGGAAATCGAAGAGGCCTATACGTCAAAAAGCCCCTTCGGTTAGGGAGCTTGCCGCTGTTTCCGAGTCGTTCCAACGAGCCAATGGAAGAGGTATACGTCAGACACCCCTCGAACAGCGGGGACTGAGACTGATACGAGTTATTCCAAGCAGGAGATAAAATTCACCCAGGAAGACAGCTCACCACCGGGAGATTCTGCTGACAACGGAATCGCCGACCACGACGAGCGAGGTAACTACTCTTTTGAAGAAGCTGGCTGACTTCATTCTGGTCAACACTTTATAGCTGGGGCGAGGTTTAACAGTAAACAAATAGGGAAGGGTCGAGTTTTTGTCTGGTCAAAACAATGAGTAGCTCTACCTCCCCTGAATCACGGATACACATTATTTGACTTTTTCGTGGCAGTGCCCCGCGTCAGTGACCGCGGTATTCGGCGGTGTGTCGGATTTCCGCGGGGTTACGATCTGCCGCGGGACATGCCACGGTTGTGCCCACGGCAAGGTCCGCGATAATGTCCACGGCAAACCCCACGGCAAACCCCACTGCAAGACCCATGGCAAGACCCACGACAAGACCCGCGGCAACACCCGAGACAAGTACCGCGGCAACACCCGCGTCAAGTCCCACCGCACGTACCGCGAAAAGCCCATTGGCAGGCACCGTGTCAAGACCCGCGGCAAGTAGCACGGCAAGACCCGCGACAAGTCACGCAGTAACACCCTCGGCGCGTACCGCGGAAAGGTCCGCGGCAGGCACCGCGGCAAGACCCGCGGCAAGACTCGCGACAAGACCCGCGGCAAGCACCACGGTTAAACCCGTGGAAGGATCCGTGGAAAGACCCGCGGAGAGACCCGCGGTAAAGTCCCGTGGAAATGTCCGCGGAAAGGCCCGTGGAGAGGCCCACGGCAAGACGCCATCTATTACTCTGTTCCCACTCGGTACTTTGACCCCGCAGTGGGCCCATCCCATTTTGCACCCTTCTCCCACCCACGAGGTGCAGAAATATAATAACCCCTCCGCACGAGCCGCCGGAGGCCCACCTGGCACCCTGTTCTCATACGTAACACCTTGCCGTGGGCCTTTCCGCGGGTCAATCCGATGGTATTTCCACGGGTGTTTCCGCAGGTGTTTCCGCGGGTCTTGCCACTGTGCATGCCACGGGTTTTCCCGCGGGTCTTGCCACGCTACCTGTCACGTTTTTTTCCGCGGGTCATTCCGCGGGTCATACCGCGGTAAATGCCGGGGGTCTTTCCGCGGATCTTGCCGCGGTAAATGTCGCGGACTTTTCCGTGAGTCGTGTCGCGGTGCTTGCCGCGGTACCTGCACCCCTGGCATTCCTGCGGGTCTTTCCGCGAGACTTTCCGCGGAGCTTTCCTCCAGACTTGCTGCGGAACTTTCCGCGGTTGTTGCCGTGGTGCTTACCGCGGGTGTTGCCACGGTGCCTGCCGCGTTTATTGCGGCTGTGCTTGCCGTGGCGTGACGTGGTTGACCGTGGACCTTACCGTGACATGCCGCGGATCTTGACGTGTAGCTCGTCGTGGGCCTTGCCGCGGAAGTCGTTCCGCGGCATGCCACGGCAGCCCACGACATGTCACAGCAGTGCCCGCGGAATGCCGCGAAAAAATACAAATAATGTACTATCCGTGACCTACTTTCAAAAGTTTAGGAATGCGGCGGAAAAGGAAGTTGACGGCAAACTGTACCATTTTTTCTAACACTGCTGTACTTTTTTACGACGGATTTGGGGTCCTCAAGCAGAACCAAGGAAACGGGCAGGGGGGGTCGTCGTCTCCCCGACCCGGGACGCTTTATCATATACCGCGGATGGACCCTATGATATATGGTACCAGTATACTTCATGAAAGTGTCATGGAATTGCCATACAGCAGTATCGGTTCTCTCGTAAGAAACCTGAAATCGGATGTTTGGCTATTATCCTTATTCTGCCGCAGAGGGAAGGGGTACTGTAGTTTTCTTACGTTTTTCTGGATGTCGACGGCGAGCGTCTAGTGTGAGGGTATTACCTGTTGAGCTATAGGTTAGGGGTAAAATATCGATCGATTACCCAGCCCAGGGTAATCCTTATAACACTCTCCCCCCCTCTGAACGGCGGGATATTTGGGATGTCGGTACCGTATACGGTCGTACGTTGACCTACCCGCTTCGTTTCAATACCTGCGGAACCAGGGAGACGTGTTTTTTAGGGACGCACGCGCAAGCGTTTCTATAAAAGAAACGTTCGAAGTGAGATTCGAACCCGTGTCCTGCCGACGACGCCAAGTGTGAAGAACGTGCCGAGATGAGATGGAAGGGATTGCAGGGATTACTGTTGCTGGCTTGGACGCAAACTTCTCTTCAATACAGGAGACCTCTTGTTTTATATTATTAGACCTCTGGCGATGGAGACTAAAAGGCTATAAGCTGGGGAGCCAGAAGATAGATGGAACCAAAGGCGGGATGGAGAGTGAGAGAATGGGCGAGGCTAGAGGAGGCTCTGCTTGGACGCAGACCCTCGTGCGCTCTCTCTAATAGCCCGCTAGTCGGGTTGTTGCGATAGTTTTCCCGCTAAAAGCCCGTTAGTCGGATAACTACAGTAGCCCACGGAACTTTCCTATGACGTTTAGGTATTTCCGAGTGATCGTCTATTCTGTCCAAGGAGTAATACCAAATCATACCCAAGGGGTAATATCAATCCTGTGGTATTCTAAGCGCTAAGCCTACGGGTTATCTCGTCTTTAGGAATATTCTGATACTCAGAACATTCCTATGGGCTTACGAAGCCTCGATGCTACTACTTCCTATCTGACCTACGAAGGAAACTTCAGTACACGAAAATAATCTTAGAGCCAGAAGGCTTTTCATCTAAATATTTATCTCTCAACCATTCTATAGCCCTAGGGCACCACATCACACCAGGCTACTACGAGCTGGTTCCAGCGGCAAGCGAGACTTTACGGCTTCGGAACTTTGCGCCATGGTTTTTGAGAGTTAAAACACAAAAATTGGCACGCGTGTTCTTCATGGCAGTGTGAAAAAACTGCAGACTGTCCTTTTTAGATTGCTTTTTTGTTTTTTTCGTTTATAAGGCTCAAGTTTACGATTTTTCGGGATTTTTCAGCATCTTTGACCTTAACGGACGCATGAAAACAAAAACAAAAAATGTCAGTCTTCACCTTTCTCATATTGCCATGAACAACAAAGTTGTCATTTTTTGTTTCCAAACTCTCAAAAACCATGGCGCAAAAGTATTTTCCCGGAAGGGTATTTTTCCCCCTAAGGTTCCAAATTTATTCAATACATTGTTCTATTAATAGTATTTTGGCAGGTGTTTCTTATCACAGCGTGGTAGGCTGGCAGGAAAACAAATGGCACTAGCCGAAAATAGGTATACCTACGCCTTTTGAGCCATTTATAGGTACACGGCGTATCTTCTTTTTTTTCCATCCCATTTAATATATTTGCCCTTCCTTTCTCTCTCCTTCCTGGTCGTAACTCAGATCTGGGGTCACAAAGTAGGCTCCTCTCCCTCCTCCCTCACTACGATTCGTGCCATGCATTTTTATCGCGAGAAGACTCCAGCCCTGTCTTCCCTCGTCGACTCTCATTGAATTGTGCCTACTCACGCTACTACTGTATTAATACACGCTACTACTGTATTAATAGGCGCTCTCAGCAGCTGATTCCGTTTTTTTAAAAATCTATTTTGCAAATAAAACCAAAAGTCCGACCCACGTGCGGTTTGAAATCCGTAAATCAACTCTTAGAAGCGTTCGAGGGTACCACTAGACCATCGGGGCGACCGACTCTTTTGCACACGGGAAAAGGGCTTCCTGGCCCTGCCTGATATTGGGCCTGCGCTCCATCGTACCTACAAATGGCTCAAATGGCCAAGGTGCACCTATTATCAGCTATTCAACCTGTAGTGTCACCTATTTTTGGCTTCAAGTATACCTATGAATGACTTGAACGATCACTTTTTGGCAACTGAAATATAGACAGACGGCCACACCAGATGCCGGGACTGCCAACCAGTCGACCGTACGTGTCAACCAGCTGACCGTACCTGTCAATACAAACGCCTGAAAATACTGCCATACAGTTCGAACGCAGGTGACGCCGGAGACAACACAGGTCACCTAATTAACTGGACGCCCGACCTATTCTTCTGAATTCCATACCAATCCACATATATATACGATGTTCTTATATTTGTTCGTGAAGCTCAGCTTGTCTCGTGATCTTATGGTGCCCTACAGTAGTTATTAACAAAGGTACAGTAGTAGTGGGGGCACGCTTGTTGTGTACTACCAGTATAATACTAGAAGAGTGTAGTGGTGAATTGCCTTCTCATTGATTGACGCCTTTTACTACCGCCGCCACGCCTCAGTTTGTTAGGTGACCTGTGTTGTCTCCGGCGTCACCTGCGTTCGTACTGTTTGGCAGTATTTTCGGGCGTTTGTGTTGACAAATACGGTCAGCTGGTTGACACGTACGGTCGGCTGGTTGACAGTCCCGGCATCTGGTGTGGCCGTCTGCCTATATTTCAGTTGCCAAAAAGTGGTCGTCCGAGCCATTTATAGGTACACTTGAAGCCAAAAATAGGTGACGCGAAAGTTGAATAGCTGAGAATAGCTGTACCTTGGCCTTTTGAGCCATTTGTAAGTACGATGGAGCGCAGGCCCAATGTCAGGCGGGGCCAGGAGGCCCTTTTCCGGGTGCAATGGGCCGTGTACCTATAAATGGCTCAAAAGGCGCAGGTATACCTTTTTTTGAATAGTGCCCAAAAACAAATGTGACATGGACGTCTTCCCTATTATGCTGATGCGATCACGTACTCGTAAATAAAATAAGTATCGAATTACTCGGCGTCTTGACCGATATGTGGCCTAAATACACAGTATATTGATTTTACTATAGGAAAGTAATCCCTACCAGGTACTCAAACTGGTATGGTCCGTGCAGTACAGTTTGTCCAATCTGTTTTCGGCTAATAACTTTTGAAATACGACGAGTTGCAAGAAACGCTGAACACAGTCGTAATCACCAGGGCTGAGCGAACAAATAATATTTTTTCAGTTGTTTTTCGGCCACTCTAAAACCAAGTAAGTTCCAGGTTGTCGAGGGCATAATCATAGCCAAATCAACTATTTTGTACAAAACAGTGAATATTTCGAGAAATATCGTTGCGATGAGAAAAAAAAAATCAGATGACCTGTAGCTCGATGAAAGGAATCGTTTGGCGACCTCTATTTCTACATCTGTTGAATGGAAACCTTGTAAGATTGAAATATAAATGAGGTTCCGGGTTCAGTTTTTGTCTTGTTTCTTCTCGAGTTTTCGTTTTCTATTAAATCGGAAGGTCAGATCACCTGCACAACGCCGAGAGCGGATGAAATCAATTGTCTAAACAGTCCAGTCATAAGTACACTCTTCGTATTATTGAAATAAAAATATATAAATGTATTTATGTTTTTTTGGAAGTAAAGATGCAGAGAATGTTCGTTTTTTTTTTTCTTCCAGAAACACTGTAATGACATGTGGACTCGACTCGCTTGGTCTGGCGAGTCTCACCAGCGAGGCACTGTGGCCTTGCTAGCTGTCCACTGAAAGGTGATCACAAACCGGAGCAGGTTCTTCCGTCTTTTACACGTGTACAATATTATGCATTTCTGCTTGAAGTGTGATGAGATGAGATTGACAAATCCTGTGTAGTTGAGCTTTATTCATCCTTCTTCTTTACTGGCCGCCTACAAATCCTTTCATACTGACTGCACTCGCCTGGCTCTCGCGTACATCAGTCTCACCCGACCCCGCTGGCTTGCCATCTCATCATTCGATAAGAGACGACTCCAGGCTAGCGAACTTCTGAACTCGTGCGCTCGATATCTGCAAGTCGAGGCAACCCAAATCCGTCCTCTCCTACTCGTACGTGATCTCCTTTCTACGTATTACTAGTCTTTTCTATCCAATAATATACGACGTATTCGACCCTAATACTCAAAAAGCCTACTAAATGACTGAACCCGATGAACCATCAACTATTGTTCAACCGCTACTGTCGTGACCACGTACGGGTATCTTGTACTCTATTTTCCCATATAATATAATACCCCTTTTCAGATAGTCTTTCCGCATCCTCATCTTCCTACAATAAACTTCCAAGCAACTTATTTCAACTCTCTTTTGCTCAGATGCATGTTGCACACTTATTACAACATTCTCTCTCCCTATTTTTTAGTAGTAAACATAGTGTTTTTAACTCAAAAGCAATAACCGACCATTATGTAAGAAGTGTGCAATAACCCTCAACTTTTAACAGGCGATAGTCAAAATTGAATATTACTGAAACGGTTAATGAATTCCAAAAATCCCAGAACCCAATTCACTCAAAACCTGGCTTCTCATGTTAAACCCCAAAAACGCGTCAACATAATCGAAACCCCATCCTACTATTTTCCTCTATTAGTTCTCAATCTCCTTCGCAACCTGACGGCAATCAGGCATTTTAAGCCCATCTCTCCCCGTCATTCTTCCGCCCCCCCCTTTCCTCTAAATCAAACCCTGTCCGTGAAACCATTGCTGAAACAACGGCCCTGTAGTAATCTCTAAACGGCGACTCAGGCGCAATTTAGTAACCAAGTTATGCCCCTCAAAGTCTCGTGGAGTGACAACCTAGAAATTACCTTTGCAGCCAACACAGAGTCAATCGTCGAATACTTCCTAATCAAACCTTCCCCGAGCATTAGCTTCAACAAAATTTGGCGATGTCGAAGTTATCTGTTCCAATCCCCCCAAATATCACATCCCGAACGGCTGTTTCAACAAAAGTCTGGCGGTGTTGACCCAACGGTTCCAATCTATCATATCCCGAACGGCTGCTTTAGCAAAAATCTGGGGGTGTTGATGCAACGGTTCCAATCTATCATATCCCGAACGGCTGCTTCAACAAAAAGCTGGGGGTGTTGATGCAACGGTTCCACTCAAAACTCTGTATCCCGGACGGCTGCCTCAACATATTCTTGGGGTGTTGATGCAAGCGGTTCCAATCAAACACCATAGTTCCATGCAATAGGCCTACCCAGAATCCATGAAAACATTTCCCCAAACAAACAATTATGGCGGCGTAGGTTATCGGATGTCCCCTTCGGGTCGGACGCTGGGGATGCTTCCTAGCCGCCGTCCTCCAATATCCACCATGACATACTTGCGAGCTCCTTCACGCCTTTCGTCAATATATCCTGCCGGTTTCTGATGCTCTGGAGTAAAAACGTAACCTGTCGGGCAGTAAACAGTGCTACGCCAACGATATTCCGCGCGTTGTGCGGCGAGGCGTTGGTACGTTCGGAAACGCCTGTTATCGGCTCCTACGTCGTTGATGATAAAGCCTCGGCACACCAACAAAACATTATTGACAAATCAATGCTGATCTATTTTCACTTCTAAAATCGACGATTCGTACGATAATAATACTTGAGTTCGTTCAAAAATCCTGGAATGGATCTGGAAAGTCGAACGATACCCTCTCCCTCAGCGAAAATGGAAGCGGGAGGGAAATCAGCGGCAGAAAAACAATTGGGGTTTTTCGCGGCTTGACACGCTACTATACGACCGTCTATCTACCATTCGGATTTCTCTCTCGCTGACATACCGACCTGCTAAACCTATCGTTCGACCGATGCCCGCGTACGACATCGATCGGTGTTATGTTGGGTGGGACGGTTACGGAAACCGACTGTAGGTTCTGCCACATTATCCTACACTAAATCGGATCTATACCCTAGATTATGTCAGGAACCCCGATGAGCTGCCGGTTATCCAACTGATTGATCGATAGAGACAACACTGGCACTCATAGTGTTTCCCGGGGACAGACTAATATGATTCAAAAGGGAAAGAGGCAGTTGACATCCACGTGTATCAACCACCACTTCGGTCGGACTCCAAGGTTCCAGGAGCCGAGACAAATATAACCCCGTCGATACTGGGCAACTGCTGCGTGTTTCGATGTAAACGGTGATCAAATATATGTTGACCATTGACGCTCACAGACGCGCTGAACTGCTGACAGCGAAACAGCGCCCGATGCAAGTATACTCTCGAAAAATGAATACGATACAAACGACGGCGGGGAACCCGTATCTATCAAAGCTTTGCCGGCCCGCGAGCGTCTCGCATGCGGTCCTGCGTGTACTTTGACGTGGGGTGTCTGGTGAGAGGGGTTCGTTTTTTGTTTTTAACGCCTCTCTCTGAAACGGTGAAATTCTGGCAAAAACAAACAAAACAAACTGGGGTGTCTATCACAAACATGTTCGATATAGCTTGTCTCAACGAACAGCCTAGCAATAAGTTACGGTTACATACGTTGTGTCACGGAGGTAAGTTACAGGGATCGTCTCGTGGTATCACCCACGAGCAGTCCCACGGGTATGTACGAGTAGGCACTATGCGAGGAGGTTTAGGTATTCGACTACGAGCGGTTGTTACTGGGCTGTGGAGAGTTGGCCAACATGACCCACTCCACCTTTCCCCCTGCATTCGTCTACCCCTTTCCGGGCCGACATAATAAAGACATCTTAAACTATCTTCTACACACTGCGTGTTGCAGTGCCTCGCTCACAGTCTAGTGTGGCTGTTGGGAGCTTATCCATCCATCGCATATCAGCGCTAATTGAACAAAACATGTCTATCACAGACGGGTTTCGGGAGTCTGCATCCTCATGATGAGACTCTGACCACGCTGGTAACCAAATCGAATTTTCTGTTACAACCGACAAAGGCGGCGGCTTGCCGTCCCCACCGATCGAGAGGATGTGCGTAACGTTTAAGCGACAGCACAGGGGATTTCGTCGGCGCTACAGGCTCGACCAACTTGGAAATATACGTGGGTGTCGCGCCGCCTGCTTCAGCGATCAGCGACAAGGGTGCAACTCTGTAGGAATTTGAAACTTCTCCGCAATCAACATTACTCTGCAGTTCACCTAAACAAGGAACCTTGCCAACAGCCCTTGTTTTCTGGCCCTGGATAAAGGGAGGGTGCAATGGGCGAAGCCAGCCTCATGCGTGGCTCCGCACTACCAATCACACCCAACGGTGTCGTGTGTACAAACGACCGGGGAGCATCCAATTCCCCTCCTGATTTGCTACTATCATTAACCTGGTCATCGAAACATGGCTCATCCATGCTCCGATCTAAAGATGCTGGTAAACGTAGGTCATGACCCCCGTGTTTACCGGCGTCTCGTTGTGCGACAGAAAATACCACTCTGTTCTCGGTGGGTTGGATATTTCCGATACACTGCGTAACAATTCGTACTGTACTATTCTCGGAAAATCTGATAGATTGGCTACACTTTGGTCCGGGCGGTATCGCATCACCCTTCAAAGAGGGGCAATACGACAAAACACGAACCGGGGAGTCTACCCTACAGGCCTCGGCAGGCAAACAGCGGGTGGTAAAAGGAGGTCCGGTTACTTCGCTGTCTTCTAAAAGTGGGAATATTGCCGAAGGTGCCGCTGACGTAGGTCGGCTGCCTACGTCGTTGGTATCGTATGGAGACCGACTACCCGTGGACGAGCGCGTTTGGCTCGTGTTTGCGAAAAACAAATAATTGGTTTCGCTGAGCCCAACGCTTTCGACTGTAAGGTGGTGTGAACACTGGCGGGTATGTATGTACCACCTTGATCGCTACTCGTACGTCATAGCAACGCACGGAAGGACTCGTATCGCCTAACGAGTGATAAAACCAACGCGCGGACGAACGCGCTGGAGTGAGAAGCCGCTAGCAACGGAAGGCAAGGCTGCGGAAACCGAAAACGAGGCAGACAATTGAGCGCAAACTGTCGTGTGCTGCGATACAGCAGCAGCAGAATTCAGCGCATCAGCAGTACTGCTGTACTGCGGTATACAGCAGTAGTATACAGCGGTATGATCAGAAATGTCAAACAGCGCAATATACAATCGTGATGAAGATGGCTACAAATCGGAAATGGTCACTCGCTTCCCCGACAGGGACTCCAAGCGTATGCAAGCATACACCCGAAAAGACAGTATCCATGACGACGCCAATGTAATAACATGTTGACTCGACTCGCTCGGTCTGGCGAGTCTCACCAGCGAGGTACTGTGGCCTTGCTAGCTGTCCACTAAAAGGTGATCACAAACCGGAGCAGGTTCTTCCGTCTTTTACACGTGTACAATATTATGCGTTTCTGCTTGGAGTGTGATGAGATGAGATTGACAAATCCGTTATAATTGAGCTTCATTCATCCTTCTTCTTCACTGGCCGCCTACAAATCCTTGCATACTGACTGCACTCGCCTGATACTCGTTTACAACAGTCTCACCCGACCCCGCTGGCTCGCCATCTCGTCGTTCGATCAGAGAGGACTCCAGGCTAGCGAACTTCTGAACTTGTGCGCTCGATATCTGCAAGACTACCTAAATCCATCCTCTCCTATTCGTACGTGATCTCCTTTCTTCGTATTATTACTTGTCTTTTCTATCCAATAATACTAGGGAATAAGAGCCCCCCCCGCCCCCACGGCGGTAGGGCCACAAGCGTGAGCGGCTCGTATTAAAAAAAACAAGTCAATACGTAGGAAGGACACTATTTATTTCCGCTGTTTTATTTTTTCGGGTGCTTATGAGTGATGAACGTTGAAGCTCATGCTATACATTGTTGTCGGATGTCAAGATACTTACGATTATTTGGGCAAAAATATCGAAGGATTGCTTGTTCCTGTCTCAAGGCGGGATAATCATCATAATGTAGCAGTTGCAAACAAGGACCTTATATGGAGAGGGGGTTGTCGTTCGATGCTTCCTCGGAAGTCAACGGGGAGGAGGTTGGAGGTGTAGGGCTAATTGAAGACACCTAGTTTTCGTAGTATCGGCGGTTGCAAATCACCGTTTTAGGTGTGGACTTATTGGGGCCTGGGTGAATGAAATATGTGAGATTTCATCATGTTGGCACAGCAGCAGTATTTTTTACGAATAATATCGCTACACATTGTCGGGTGGTGTTAGGATTACGCTGGGCTGGGTAATTTATCGATATTTTACCCGCTATAGCAAAATACAAGGCTTTCCTACCGTGTGGTCTTAATTGTGTTAGTATCGCAATCGAATGAGTAACATTCGCGTTGCTAGTCTCCGGTCTTCCCCTTAACTTAAAAAAAAGGTGTTGAGAAAGGGCCGCATTATGATCGACCAAGTAGTAAGTGTTGTCCAATGTGTTACCAGTAGTATCGCAATCGATTGAGTATCATCCGCGTTGCTTGTCTCCAGTCTCAATCTATCGTAAGAGAAGATTGTTGTTAATCAGAGTGTTGGAGGTGCTGATCGCGGTTCAAGCGGGAGCTGTATGATATGGAGGATGTCCCGTTTACTCTAAATGTGCGCATGCTAAAGGCCGCGAGGTGATGGAGACACTGTTGTACAGGTGTGTGACGTGGACCCTTGTCCAGGAGCACTTTGCTGAGCTCCGAACGGCACACCACAACTTCCTCATACGTACGGACCATTAGTTTCCATCGCCGACAACGCATCGACCATCTTATCATCATGTCGTCCGCCAAGGCTCTCAAGAAGGCACAATGCGTGAGCGTTGAGATGACCATCCGCAAACGACGCCTCCTCTTTGCGGTGTTCGTCAGCTCCAAGCAAGATAGTCAAAACACACCCAGAGACAAGCGATGGTTTGATGATTCAAGTCGTTTATTAGGGGTACGAATAGCAGGAAGTGACAGCAGTGTGCGTCGTCACATATATATGCACCCAGTCGTCAAGATCCACATAATCCTCAACACATAAAATCCTGAATCGTCATGTAACTGTTAAACTGAAGAGGCATCACGAACATGAGAAGGCCGTACAGCGCACGACCAATGAGCGGCTGGGGAGGGTGTGAAAATGATAGTTGGGAAATGAAATCACTTGCATTTTGGGTGGGCGGTCCGGACCGTATGATCCGAAAAAAATAATACGTGCAATCAAAGTGATCCGCACGCACAATGAACAAACATACGTACGCACCTGGAAAATCTGCCAAAAACGTAAAATAATCTCTCGGATACGCTGTACGCAGATACGGTACGCAGATAGATGCAGTGCGATAAAATACCAGGTGCGTATAAAGTAGCGGTGCCATCATCAGGCATGAGCTTTGCTCGTCAGATAGGCTCTCTCGGAGGGTGGATGTCACATGCACGCGGGAGGAGAGAACACTCAGCACAGCGACTGACTTCTTGACGTGGGTCAAGCTTTTGTGTTTTTATCGGGGGAGGTGTGGTTATTACCGCAGCCATTCCTACTACTATGCACGTTGTATTTGGAGGTGATGCGGTGTCTGATTCTTCCTTGCCTCTACGCTCTTCTTGGTACCACTCCGTCCCGAAATATAAGAAATGTATTGAAATTAATACGTAACTACATTAAAAAGTTCCTATATTACGGGACAGAGCTGTATGTGCAATGCAGCAGCTATGATACCGAGCGGTCTGGATACCTGCCCTCTACCTGCCTCTACTGCTCATTGTTGTTGGCATAAAATAAGCAGCGTTTGAACTGCCTCAGGTATTGGTATGCTCTGCCTGTGTCTGTGTGCTATACGCCAGCGCCAAACTACAGCCGGTATAACCCAAGCGTCGGAAGCCACGCTGGCTGCCTCTGGTCTGGCGGCGACGCGCCGAGTGCGCTCGAGTCGACCTGTCTTGGTATTATTTTGAAATTTGACACAACGAAGCATCCGAGCGTTGACGTACAGCAGTCCAGGAGGACACCTAATAAGAAACAGGCTAATGAGGATTTAGAGGAAAATAAGAAATTCGGGAGTCGTTAATAATATCTTGAAATCAGTGTAGAAAGCACCCTCTCGCAAATACCAAATCGAGCCTGGACCATATTCCTTGTTTCTTATTAGGTGTCCTGTACTGTACTACTGCTGTTGTGCTGCTGCTGCTGTGATATGTACTAATACACGTGGCGAGGCGTTGCATGTACTCATACCCGCGCCAGCGCGACCTTCGCAGCTCCCAGATCATCACAACCCCCCTTCCCCCTGCGCAAACAATATTCATCACAGATGTGGAACTCCTCAAGGTCACCTGTGAAAGCGGGTTGTAGCTCTTTCTCTTTACACACACAGCAGCAGCAGATGCTATGTGCTGATTGGTTCGACGTATCAATACCGCAGTAGCTCGATTCAAGGATAGTTTTAGTCTTTGATTATCTTCTCGGTTGCAGATGAAGGCTGGGAAAACGAGTACTGAACGAGGGGGGGMGGGGSGGGGCACCGTCGCTCGTCTAGCTGTCTCCAACTGCTCTTCCTATTCCACTCTTCCTAGACCCACGTGGTCAGAGACTTGCGTGCCGCTCCTCTCAAAAGCTTATCTCTCAAGCTTCAAGACTATTTTCAAGACATCCTATACTAAAAAGCTATTACTTCTCCAGGTACCCTATCTTCAACTCTTTCCTTTACTTCCGTTGATCATCGTACTCTCTGCTGATGATCGGTTCGTTACTGTACTTATTCTCTCAACTGATTTCAAACACTCTCAACTGACCTGTAATACTTTTCTGGAATCTCTCATTTCCTCATAGAACGTACTCAACTGTCCTTCAGCAGCTCATCTCCTACGATTCTCCAATAAAACGTAGTCAGCTGTCCTTCAAAACACCGTTCCTTTACAATTCTACGAATTCTTCCCCTCGATAGACATTCTACTGTCTTACATTGAAACCCTCGATCTCATACTAAACTCCAATGACACTGAATTATGTATATTACAAGCTAGACAAAACTCAGTATCACCACATTTGCCCCTCCAAGTTCATTGTCACTCTCAGAAGAGTGCATAATTAAATAACTACTGTTACGTGATACTGCTGCTGTAACAACTAGGACAAAGTTAACTAGCTAATAATAGGGACTACTCCAATTTATTTTTTTCGAGGACCACAGGTGCTTGGCAATGCTTGCTTCACCTACCAGTACAAAGTACGGTCATATTCCCTTATTGTGGTCCTAGGTCAACAGGTGCTTGGCATTGCTTGCTTCACCGACGAATGCTCGGAAGTATTGTCATATTCCCTTATTGTTGACTTAAATAAAACGTACTTTGACTCCTATTCTTAATCCCCCACCCCAATCCCGTACTTACTACGCATGCAAAAACTTCTTGCTACTCTTAGAGGTTACGTGTGCGTGCCAACACCAAGTCCCAACATCCTCGCTAACGGTTGTCAGCTTCTCCTCGGAAAGATGCACGTTGTAGCGCTCCCCCAAGTCCAGCAACTTGATGGTGTGAGGCAGTTCCTTGCTCTCGCCATCTTCAGCCACCATCACAACTCGTGCCAGTTGCCAACCTGCGCGGGAAGTTTTGAAATATATGTACGATCCGATAATGTCACGATCATAAATTCCTGGTCTCCCTCGAGTATCACAACAAACTTTGTATCCTGTAGCGACATGTCTCTCGCCTCTCGCACATGCAAGTGTACGTTTAGCAAGTTGCACTCGATATCGTCTGTACTTCGCATTTTCTCCACCTACTTGAATCGGGTCTCCTGCCCAATATCTCAATACTAAACTACCGTATTGTTCCAAATCAGTTTCGTGCTCCCAAGTTTTAACTGACACCTCGTCCCAACTAGTATAGTATTGGACAGCGTTTTTGCCTCCTAGTCCTCGCGAATTCTGTGTTTCGTGATAAGGATCGGCCTAATTTTGTAATCATCCAACTCCATACATACGTCTTCTGCTGTCAGATGAAAAGGTGGTGAACGTTCTGAATACTTGTTCAGCACCTAACTGCTCATAGCCCATGGCAGAAATTTCGGTCCTTCCGCTCCTTCGTGCGGATTGTAACATTTCTTACATCGATACATGGATACTCTTGCGTTGATCTCCCTTCCAGGTTCATCCTTTCGAACCTCAACCAACAGCAAATTAGATCCCACCTTTTTCCCATCACTAGCGGTACCCGGTCCTACAAATACAATCTTATATGGCCCTGTCCAACACTGAGCCAGCTTTGCGGCTAGAGAAAACTTCCTACTCTTCGAGTCAGTTTCCTGGGTTTTAAGCACATGTTTTCCACCACCCGAAATCGTGCTTTTATCGTCATAAATCCACACCCATCCTCCCACTTCATACTTAGGACGTCGGTTTATTAACTCTGCAAGGTTCTCGTTCGCTGCTTCATGTCTCGCTTTTATCAATCGGTCCTCCTCTTTTACCAATTCATACGCCTTCACTTGCCTATCTCGCATGAGTTCAAGATAGTCCAATTGGTTCTGTTTCAGACCCTGATGTCCTTTAACACCTCTTCCTTCCAGTATCGTCATAGGTAACCGTGGGTATCTGCCTATCTGTGCCTCGTTCGGGGCCAGACCTGTACCTCGACTAACGTTATTGCTATGTGCAGCCACCGCATGCATCAACATCTCATCCCAGTTATTTTGGTCGTCCGCAATTAAATACGACAACATCTGACAAAGGATATGGTTTAGCCTTTCAACCATTCCGTTCGTCTGAGGATGATAGGAGCTCGTGAACTTCTTAACTGCTCCCGACGTTTCGTACACCGCCCTACTCACTTGAGATATAAACTCAGTTCCAAGATCCGACAAAAAGGTATGTAGACATCCCCACCTTGGGATATAATCATCTACTATTCTCGCAGCACATCCTCTGGCTGTTTTCTCGTCCTTTGTTAACGCTTATCCTTCTGCGTGTCTGCTAAATAAATCTACAATCAAAAACACGTATACATTGCCATTCTTTGTTCCAGGCAAAGGTCCCAACAAACCAAAAGGTACCATCTGTCCCGGGCGGCTAGGTAGCGGCAAGGAAAATAATGGCCATCTGACGGTGCTTCGCGCCGTTTTTCTTGCTTGGCAAGTATAACACCTCCTAATCCACCACTTAA